>JAXIVD010001016.1:0-32500 GCA_036785275.1 Cancer borealis
GGAGAGAGAGAGAGAGAGAGAGGAGAGAGAGAGAGAGAAGAGAGAGAGAGAGAGAGAGAGAGAGAGAGAGAGAGAAAGAGAGAGAGAGAGAGAGAGAGAGAGAGAGAGAGAGAGAGAGAGAGAGAGAGAGAGAGAGAGAGAGAGAGAGAGAGAGAGAGAGAGAGAGAGAGAGAGAGAGAGAGAGAGAGAGAGAGAGAGAGAGAGAGAGAAAGAGAGAGAGAGAGAGGTCAGAGGTCAGAGGGAGTGGACGTGTGTACATGAGCTCTATATATTTTCAAGTTTTCCCGCCTTCGCTGTTCCCTGCTGCAGTTACCTAGTGTATCAAGTGCCAGCTGACAGTGAGCGCCATACAGTGTGTTAAGTGTAATAACCTGTGTATTGAACTTGAACTGTAAAATACAAAATACCAAGTTGGTGAAGCGTGACCGTGACACAAAGCTACCTTGTGTGACCTGACTTCGGCCCGCGCCACCCTACACCTGCTCCCCCGTCCACTCCCCATACCCTCTCCACCGCCACCCGGCCACCTGCTACCTGCACCACCACCAGCCACCTACTCAGCCTACAAGTATGGGTGTCGACTGTCTATCACGTCTCATTGAAAGACCCACCGGTCTATGTGGATATAGACCTAGTTCCTGGTGTGCAGTGTGTGGACGTAAGGCTGATCTACAAACAGACAAGCAGTGTGTTGGAGAGAGCTGCCCTAACCTGTGTCACGGGCGTTGTCTAGGGGACAAGGCAGAATTTAACTGCGGCGACACAGGACACCTCCGCGGCTTGGCGGGAATAAGTGATCCTGTGACGTTCACCAACCGCACCACCCTGGCAGCCCCAGACACACCCACTTCAACACTCCAGATTGAGGTGGACAACGACGACGGCCTTGACGACCTGCCGAAGGAGGACGTGGTGCGCCTGTTAAGGATTGCTCGACAGGAACTTGCCTCCAAAAGTGGGCAGCTAACGCACTACAGAAGCGTGACTGACAACCTCGTGGACAAAAGGAGTGTATTAGTGGAGGCTCTGTCTGTGTGGGATACCTTACTGGCCACGCGAGCCAGCGAGGACATTCAGCAGAGGTCAATGGCTTGCTCAGCTAGACCCCACAGCATAGACGGTGAGGCTGGGATCACAGTTCCAAGGGAGGACAGTGGAAACACACCTGGCGAGGGTACTAATCCCCCTCCCCCTCTTCCCAACCCAACTCCCTCACCCGCCAACCCGTCTCCCCTCCCGCCTCCGCCTCCCAATCCGTCTCTGTCTACCTCACCTTGCAACACCACGACCTCACCCTCACCTCAGCCTGCCCCTGAATCAGCTGAGGAGCGGACTGTGTCACCTGCTCGTGGTGGGGAGAGCTTGGGAGGGAGGGAAAATTACCCCCAACAGGCTGCTCAGAACAGTCGTCTACGACAACAACAGAGGTGGTGGAGAAACGCATCAGAAAGTGACGCTGCCTCCGGGGTTGAGGCAGCAGGTGGGCCCAGGCAAGTGTCACGTCAGGAGGGTGTGAATCAGCCCCGACCCACACCCCATCCCAGGCAACAACAAGCAGAAAAGTGTTCGCAGTGTAAGAGTTGGCGCCATACTCACGACCAGTGCCCGAGGAAAGTGTGTTACTATTGCCACGGCCGCTTTCATTCCTCGCAAAATTGCAAAGCAAAAATTGCTGACCAAAGGCAGCAGGAATTAGTGGAGGCAGTGAGGGAAAGTAACCAGGAGACTTTAATAGCATTGAAAACATTTACCTGGCACCTTCAACAGCCGAACACACACCCAGTGAGGTCAGGTGGACCAGCACTGACGGCCCCCCAAGGGACCCCAGCACCCCAACACCCCTGGTCGTTCATCCCTCCACCTCACACCCTCTATTATGGAGGTGCCACCGCTCCACCACAGTTCACGCACCTCCACCAAGGAGGCCGCTAGTGAGGTGAGGATTGTGTCTGCAAATATAAGAGGTTTCCATACCTACGTTGGTGAAACGCACAATGTGATAATTAAAAATCGTGCCGACGTTGTGTTTGTATAAAGGCCTCCACCCATACTACCAGGCATTATTAAAGATAAACGACAATTTGTATACCATTATGTTAATTTGTGGAATAGTTTACTTGCTACACATTTAGACATTAGTGCAATGAATGTGCAGCAGTTTAAGGAATATGTCAACGTCTGGTTGACATGACCAGTAGGGTAGTAATTGTTTTTTATTTTTAGTTATATGTATGTACTAGAGTTAGGCTTTTAGATAGGTAATACTAAAAATGTTACCTTTAGCCTGTAAAGTGCTACATTTGTATGTAAAAATACTATGTAACATACTCTTAAATTGTACTTTGTAGTTATGTATAAATAAAAAAAAAGAGAGAGAGAGAGAGAAAAAAAAAAAAACATGCATATATATAAGTAAACAAATGATTTTAGAGGTTAAGGAAGAAATATTTATTGTTATTATTATTATTACTATTATTATTATTTTCAAAGCAAACAAACAAACACACACACACATAAACAAACACACACACACATAAACAAATACAAATAAACACACACACGCACACACACATAAACAAACACACACACATACACACAAACCCGCAAGCAATATAACTTCAACACCATGCAAACAAAACAAACAATTCAAAAGGAAACAAACCTATATTAATCACTTCAACAAACAAACAAAAACAAACAAACAAAACCATACAAAAAACAAACAAACAAAACAAAACAATTAGACAAACAATAAACAAAAATCAAAACACCACCAATTTCAATATATCAATTTCATGCAAACAACAACAACAAGCAATAACAAACCAATTTCAACCTAACCTAACATCATGCAGGATTACCAATCATCGTCATCATCATCAGTTGACCTGCACGTGACAGTAGGTTGCCCACATGTGCCACGCTGCCCAGGGGGTGGGAGGGCGTGGCGCACATACTCGCTCAATTGGTCCAGCCTTTCATAGGCATTGCCGCTGCCAATCAGGCCTAACCCACTCAAACCACCTACACCACCACCACCACCTACCACCACTACCATCACCACCAGTAGGAGAGGGGAGGAAGGAGGGGAGGGGGAAGAAAAGAGAGAAGGGAATAAGGTAGGGAGAGAGAGAGATAAGGGAATAAGGTAGGGATGGAGAGAGGAAAGGAAGAAAGTGTGAAAGAGAGTGGAAGAAAGGGGAGGGAAGGAGAGAAGGAAGGGAGGTGAAGGAAGGAGAAAGAGAAGGGAATAAGGAAGGGAGGTGAAGGAAGGAGAAAGAGAAGGGAATAAGGTAAGGGGAGAGCGGGAAGAAGAGAAAGAAGGAAGGTAAGGGAGGGAGAGGGAAGGAGAGGAGGAAGGTAAGGAAAGAGAGAGAAAGGGGAGGGAGGGAAGGAGAGAAGAATGGAAGGTTAGGTAAATTTATATATATAAAGAGAAGGGAAGAGAGAGAAAGAATGGAAGAAAAAGAGGAGAGAAAGGGAGGGTGGGGGGTTAGGTAAGGTAAGTTAAAGGTAGGTTAATTTAGGGAAGAGAAAGAAAATATTATGTAGTACCAGTTTCCCAAAAGCCACACAAATATAAATAAATATATATATATATATATATATATATATATATATATATATATATATATATACATACATAATTTTGTCACCATATACATTATAAGCTAAGCATTTGAAAGCAAAACAAAACAAACACACACAAACAATAAACAAAATGTATAACCCTAATAATGTAAACACAGTAAAGCCTCGTATTATAATTTTAATTCATGTTCAAGACAGAGTTCGTTTTGCTAAGAGAGAGAGAGAGAGAGACTGATTTAAGTTTCGTTAAGTTAGGTAAGGTTAGGTTAAGTTAAGTTAGGTCATAGACTACACCATACTTGACTGGACACTCGAAATCTGACCTTTTGCAAGTAGGTCCTACGGCAGATTTATAGAAAAATAAAATAAAATACTTAGAATTAAGATAGGAACCTCAAATAAAAAGCAAACACTTCAGAGTGATGTAAAGAATATGTTTATGAGCAACAAAAACAAATTAGTCAACATACGTCATCGGTGGGCGACAATTATTAAATCCTAAGACACCAATAAAAACACCATATATGCAATAATTTCCAGGAATATTGGAATTTTAAACTGAAAACGCATACATACATAGCCAATGTAGTCCATACTAATATGCAATACCATAGACTACACCATACTTAACTGTTCACTCGAAAATGGGTCTTTCGCAAACCGTTCCTATAGCTTTTTTTTTTTTAATCGAATAAAATACTTACAATCAACTTAGGAACCTCAAATAAAATGCAAACACTCCAGAGTGATGTAAAGAATGTGTTTATGAGCAACAAACTAAATTATTCAACACACGTCACTGTCTTGCAGGGTGAAAATAGCTTGCACGATATAAAAAAAACTCTTTGCAGTAAGAGCAAATAACTCCCTTTAAGGGAAGCACTGTCACTGTCGCTGTCTTCCACAAAGTTGATGAAGGGTAATGTAGGCCTTCTTCCCCACCGTCTAGTGTCCCCCTGTCCAGCAGGCGTGTCAACGCATGGAACTTCTCGGGGTCCCAGCCCTCAAAGTTGGGCTGGTACTTTTCCTTGCTATCCCAGAAGAGCTCCTCCTGGCAGCACATAGAGAGGTCACCCAAGGACATCCTGCCCAGGTACCCCGAGAAGTGCCCTGTAGCTGCCGCAAGCAGGTCTTCTGGCGGTTCAGGGTCCAGGTCAGAGAGCTCTCCAATCAACATCTGAACCACTCGAGTGTCCTCCATGACCAGCTGCTCCCTGGCGGTCTGCATCTCCTCTGCCACCTCCTCCAAGGTGTATCAAGAAAGACACACCAGGTTGACACGCCTGACGATGGACGATGGCCTCACTCTCAAAGAATTGGCATACTTGCGTCCAGAGAGACACAAGTCACTGTCTTGCAGGGGGAGAAATATCTTTGTTGCACAGTAAAAAAAAAACACTGTCTGCAGTAGCAGTAAGTATAGCTCCCTTGAAGAAAAGCACAAGTCACTGTCTTGCAGGGGGATAAATATCTTTGTTGTACAGAAAAACAACAACACTGTCTGTAGTAGCAGTAAGTATAACTCCCTTGAAGAAAAGCACAAGTCACTGTCTTGCAGGGGGAGAAATATCTTTGTTGAACAGAAAAAAAACACTGCAGTAGCAATAAGTATAACTCTCTTGAAGAGAGACACAAATCACTGGCTTGTAAGACGCAGTCATTATCTTCTGCCTTTTCATTCGGTCATGGCTTCTAGTATCCCTCACACAGTCGCCGGTGGCCTGGCGTTTGGAGGGCAAATTGACGTGAACATCAGAATTTGTGTCCCTGCACAAGTTGGAGCCAAAACCATTGAAAAGGTTGCCGCCCACGACGGGGAGAATCTTGGTGATTACATTGTGCCCATTACAGCACTGTGCCACCTCAAACTCTGGAAACTTCCTGCAGGAATGTGTCCTTATGGTTGTTACAACCAAAAAACCTGAAATAAAATGTGAATGTTAGCACTTTACAAGTGTGTAATGTACCTAGGTGCGTATGAGTGTGTTGGTGTGGGCGCGAGTATAACGAGGATGTTAACTACGACTGTTACCGGTGTGTGTGTGTGTGTGTGTGTGTGTGTGTGTGTGTGTGTGTGTGTGTGTGTGTGTGTGTTAACGATGGTTTTGGTGTTTGGGTATTTATATTGTATGGTTAGTTGTTATGATGACGTCAGCAGAGAGGTGAAGTGAGGGGTAGACGAGAAACCAGTAAGTGGCGCTCTGCCGGTGGTGCAGCTGCTTGTCAACGGTCGGTGGTGTCAGGTTCTGATAGACACCGGCTGCACAGACACCATCGTACATGTTCCGTGCTGCACGGACTGGCAACCTTGGACGAGCACCATAACTACCATCAGTGGAGACTCGTTCCAGTGCACCGGAGTCGGTAAGGTAACTGTGGAGACTTCTACCGGCCTGTGTGCCCAAATGCAAGCACTCGTGGCGAGCGAGCCGCCCCTGGGCGTGGACGTAGTGCTTGGCATCGCAGGCATCGAGGCACTTGGTGGAGTCGTCGTGAAGTCTACGTCTGACGTCCAATTCTGCGGCGCTGGGCAGCGGCGGCTGTGTGGACCCGCGACCCAGGTGCCGTTGGAGGTGGACGCACCTGACTTCAGGGTGCGGTTCAACACAGCCCATCGGTCGTGGACTGTGACTTGGAAGTGGACGAACGGAGCAGCGCCTGACTGCCTATACAACACTGTGGCGCAATACAACGTGTCCCCGTCCATACGTCAGGAGTTTAGCCAGGAACTGGAGTCGTGGATCGAGAAAGGCTGGCTGGTGCCTTACAACAAACAGCAGCATGGGGCGCCGCGAGGGCTTGTACCGCTCATGGCAGTGCGGCAGAACAATGGCGGTAAAGTGCGGCCCGTGCTCGACTACCGCGAGCTCAATGACCACGTAACTGCCTTCACCGCCGACAGTGATGTGTGTGCTGATCAGCTGCGTAACTGGCGCCGTCATGGAGTGAACGTGGCCGTTCTCGACCTCCACAAGACCTACCTGCAGGTGCGTGTTGACTGGCAGTTGTGGACGTTTCAGACAGTGATGGTGCAAGGCCAACGGTACTGCCTGACGCGCCTCGGGTTCGGCCTTAACATCGCTCCGCAGGTCATGAAGGCAGTCGTTAAGACCATCCTGGCGCAGGACCCCAAGATCGAGAGTGCAGTTCTGCCATACGTTGATGACTTGCTCGTGAACGAGGACCTGGTCAGTGCGGAACAGGTCGCTGCGCATTTTGCTGCCTTCGGACTGGAGTGTAAACAGCCGGCCCGTGCAGCTGACGGAGCACGGCTGCTGGGGCTGCGTGTGCAGCCAGTGAACGGGCAGCTGCAGTGGACACGAGATAACCCAGTCGACTCACCACCAACACGAGTGACCCGTCGCACTGTGTTCGCGTGGTGCGGACGGTTGGTCGCGCATTTACCAGTGGGTGGGTGGCTGCGGCTGGCTGTAGCATGGCTGAAGCGACGGGTGAACACAGCAACTCGTGGCTGGGACGACGTCGTGGAGGACGACTCACTGCGAAAGCAGATGGTGTGCGTGGCGACGCGGCTGGCCAAAGAAGATCCGTGTCGTGGTCTGTGGTGCGTGCACGGAGACAGGGCAGTAGTGTGGACGGACGCCAGCTCTCTCGCTGCCGGAGTCATTGTGGAGACGCCACAAGGAGACGCCATCGAGGATGCATGCTGGCTGCGACGGGACGAGAGCTCTCACATCAATATGGCTGAACTGGACGCAGCAGTTCGCGGCATCAACCTGGCCATTGCATGGGGCATGCAGGCCATTGAGCTGCGGACGGACTCTGCAACGGTCCACCGCTGGATTGATGATGCACTGAGTGGTCGTGCACGGCTTCGCACCAAGGCGCACGGAGAGATGCTGATTCGCCGCCGCGTCGACGTCATCCGCCAGCTGGTGACTGAGCTGGAGTTAATCGTGTGTGTGACGCTCGTTCGGTCCAAGGAAAACCGCGCAGACGCCCTCACGCGAGTCCCGGAAGAATGGCTGCGGAGCGACAAGGACGCACCAGTAGCAAGCGCAGCAGCAATTGGCGCAGTGACGAGTGTCGCCGACGTCCACATACGCGCTGGCCACCCTGGCATCCGACGCACACTCTTCTTCGCACGACGTGAAATCTCTTGTGCAGTGACGCGGGCCGAGGCGCGAGAGGTTGTGAGGCAGTGTGAAGTGTGCCGCATGATTGACCCGGCGCCTGTGAAGTGGCAGCGAGGGTCGTTGAGTGTGGCAGAAACGTGGTGGCGCTTGGCTATAGACATCACACATTATCTCGGTCGCGCCTACCTGTCTCTCGTCGACTGCGGGCCATCTCGGTTCTGCATGTGGCGACAGTTGCACCGGCCAAACGCAGACAACGTTGTCGATCACCTGGAACAAGTGTTCTACGAGTGAGGAGCGCCAGTCGAACTGCTTAGCGACAACGACATAGTCTTCCGAGGGCGGCGATTCACAGCCTTTGCAGCACGCTGGGGTGTGTCGCTGCGCTTCAGAGCGGCATACGCACCGTCTGGCAATGGCATTGTGGAGAGGAACCACCGCACAGTGAAGGTGATCGCCGCGAGGAAACGCTGCTCCATTGTTGAGGCTGTTCATCTGTACAACGTGACGCCCCGGGACGGAACGACGGCAACAGAGGTTCCTGCGTGTGGCGTATACCGCTACGAGGTGCGAGACTGCGTGCAGCGAGAGCAAGAACAACGTGCCGCTGACGCCGCGCCTGATGTTGACGAGAGTGAGGACTACGCAACGGGGGATGTCGTGTGGATCCGGGAACGAGGTGAGCGTTGCAACGCAGCATTGCGACCAGGCGTAGTCACCGGGGTGAACTCTCCGCAAGTGGTGGAAGTTGACGGCGTCCCGCGGCGCGTGAGGGACTTGAGGCACCGCAACCGCGCCTCGTCGGATTATGCCAGCCTGCCAGATGTGCCCGAAGTCGACGACGACCCTCCACTGTACATCGACGCACTGGTGCAGCAGCAGCCACGGCCGCAGGATGAGCAGACTCCTCAGCAGCAGGAATGGGTAGCTGGCCCTGATGCTGGGGCGACACTACAAGAGGCCGCGCTTCGGAGGGGTACATGTGTGCGGTGCCCACCGGAACGTTATTGTTGTGATCATGAAGATCAGGGAGGGGTGTAATGTACCTAGGTGCGTATGAGTGTGTTGGTGTGGGCGCGAGTATAACGAGGATGTTAACTACGACTGTTACCGGTGTGTGTGTGTGTGTGTGTGTGTGTGTGTTAACGATGGTTTTGGTGTTTGGGTATTTATATTGTATGGTTAGTTATTATGATGACGTCAGCAGAGAGGTGAAGTGAGGGGTAGACGAGAGGGTCGGGGAGCTTTTTTGTGTCTGACTGGCAAGCCGCCCAAACGTCTGCTGCCTCTGTACGTTTAGCAGCAATAAAGCACACCGGAGCACCTATGTTTCATTAATTGCCACAAAGTGAACAAAAAATTATACAAATAAAAAAAAAAAAAACATCCGAAAAAAAAAAGAATAATTCAGAAGTACAACTAAATTTATAAATTAATAGATTAATTCCTATAGTTATATTACCTACTAGTCTGTAGCATCTATTCGTTCGAAGAATGTAAAAAAAAAAAAAAAATTAATGCATGTGTGTAAGCACTCACACAGTAAGATAATGGCATTTAAACATATCAAATATGTATGTATGTATGTATGTACCGATGCTGTTTACCCCATCAAAGGAAAAAAAAAAAAAGATACTGTAATATAAATAAACTTGACTTACTTATTCCTCCTCTCTTTGTTGTTGATTAGGGAGCCCCAGACACTCAAGGCGAAGCAAGTAATGTGGCACAAAGTTGGTGAAGGGTAATGTAGGCCTTCTTCCCTACCGTCTAGTGTTCCCCTGTCCAGCAGGCGTGTCAACGCATGGAACTTCTCGGGGTCCCAGCCCTCAAAGGTGGGCTGGTACTTTTCCTTGCTATCCCAGAAGAGCTCCTCCTGGCAGGGAACACATGGATATGGTAGTGTCAGTGGAAAAAGAAATCATGCCCATGACTACACCAGTTATAACAGAATCAGAGGTCAAATCAGTTATACAAAATCTAAAAAATAAGAAAGCTCCAGGACCTAACACATGTAAACCAGAATTTTATAAAGCCTTATTATATAAAAAGTTAATGTATGAAAACAATAACAAGATGCTTAAATAATGTACTGGAAAGTGGAAACATACCACAAGAATGGAGATCACATACCATAATGATACCCAAGAAAGCCAAACCAACAGCAAAGGACCTCCGCCCAATACATAGTTCCCACGGCCGAAGGATTACCCATGATGCTTAGCGCGGTCCGCTATTTTGAGAGGCAAAACTTCATTGTCGATATCGCGCGAGCTCTACAATAGTATAGATAAACACTACCACCATGTCGTCAAAACCACCGAAAAAGAAGTATATAGATGGTTTGGATAAGCAAACATACGATAGGTATGTCCAGAAGACAGAATGTATTGGCGTTGACCCCTACGAAGTGCCGAAACAGAAGTTTAGTAGTGACCATAAATGCCTTCCGGCCATAACTTACATATACATTTTAAACTATCTGGTGAATTCGACGAGTGCCTACACATTTGAAGAATTGAGGGCTTTTAAGGTACCCACAGGGACATTAGTTAGGTTAGTCTTACTTAGGTTTGCTTAGGTTAGATTAGTGTTAATTTGGTTTGCTTAGGTTTACTGAAAGAAATTTTTTTCCTGTTGATTTTGATGGTTTTGAATTAATCTGACTTTCTTGTGGAAATTTTTACCTTGAGGAAAAAAAATTGCCTGGCATAACAAACAAACATCAGATTAATTCAAAACACATCAAAATCTATCAGAAAAAAATTGCTTTGTCAAAAAAACAGACTGGGTCGTCTTACAAATCTTTCCCTAAACCTAACATAACATAACATAAATTAACCAAAACCTTAACCTACATTGACAAATATCAGAACCTTGTTAAAACGAAACTAAACTTTACTTTTCGAAGAGATCTCACAGAAAACATTGAATATATCACAAACTAAGAATTTGCGACGGAATTTGGATTAAGAAAACCTTATCAAAATGCAACAGGTAATGCAAAAGTACAACTCTGAATTTTCTAGAGCATTCTGATGAAGATGTAAATTAATACCGGTTAGGTTACGTTAGGTTATGGTTAGATTAGGTTTGGTTAGGTACGGTTTGGCTCGGTTAGGTTCGGTTATATAAGCTTTTTATACTTCATTACCCAAAAGTTAGGCCTTTTACTTTAGATTTTTTTTCCTGATTGCCATATTATAGCCTGAATCTAGGTAAATATCTCAAAGTCAATTGCTCGACAGTAAATTGCTCAATAAATAATTTCTCGAACTATCAATTGCTCGACAGTAAATTGCTTACAAAATAACCTAACCTAACCTAAATAAAAATTTATCCATTCTTGATTTTAACTTTTCAATTAACAATAATAGTTATTTTTTTTATGAGCTTTATGTTCTCATATTGTTTTCTAAGTGGCAATAGAAGGATTACGTTACCCAGAAGGTGATCCCAGCATTGTACATGCTTCTTGGCAACTCACCCAGTCTTTTCAGGTGTCCAAACCATCTGAGTATTCATATTAAATTATTGTAATTTACTTAAAAAATAATGTCCTTTTAGGTAAACATGATAGAAAACCAAGAAAATTTATTGACTTGTAAAATACAATAGATTAGATCTTAGATTATAAACAAACATTCAAGACATAAACTGATATACATCAATGAATACAAGTATGTAGAAAACTATGTACGTACATGTTTGGGAGACTGCACTGTGTAAAAATTGAAAACGATAGTTGAGGAATAATATAGAGATAACATTAGTGTCTTCTCCCGAGGTTATTACTTACATGTCAGATATAATTAAGGTGTTTCCCTATCAAGTCTGTTATTTAATATCGCCTCTGTATATAGACAGTTAGGTACAATAGGTGTTGTGTTATCAATAGTCGGGTTTTAGGACGTTTCTTGACCATCTGTTGTAGGACAATGTTGTTTGTTTGCCTTTCAAAATGGCGGCTAATCTCCTGAACCTCGGATGTGTGACGTCATGTAGGTACTATGTATTGCACTAACAAATTACATATATAAAATATTCATGGCTGTGATCTGAAACAACATTGAAGACCATCCTAGGATAAATGAAGAACAAAAAATAGTACAAGCTGGTTTCACTTTAAGAGCAAGAATAGAAGACAATATCTTTATACTTCAATATTGTGTAGAAATGAGTTACAGGGAAAACAAAACGTTAATTATCACATCTATTGACTTTTCAAAGGCGTTTGATTCAGTGAAGAGAGATAAAATAGTAGAAGCCTTGATTAAATACAAAATACATCCACTAATCATCACTGCATTCGCTAACACCTACCAAGATGACATAACAAAACTGAGCATCACTGAAGACCTAACCACAGAAATGAAGGTAGCAAATGAGATCAGACAGGACTGTACAGGTTCCACAACTATCTTTAAACTCATCACTTATTTAATTCTTCAAGAAATGGAAAAGAGAAAGGGTTTTACTACTAGAGGCATGAACATCACCTTAAGCTACGGTCACACTAGGTATTGCTAACGCTAACCTGGCTTCCGTTTTCCTTGGCTTGACCGATACGACTAGCAGTCTGGTCACACTCACAAGTAGAACCACTCGCCTTGCGGAATCAGCTGATCATAACAACAACACAAGCCGTTATGGAGGAAGCACTTCTCTTCATCTTCTTCTGCTTATGAACATTTTCCATGAGACTTATAATAGCGTTACAAGAAGCTTGTGATAACATCAAAACACTGATGGAAATAAGCAAGGAATATACCATGGAAATAAATAAAGAAAAAAGCCAAATAATCATACACAACGCAGAACACAAACCAGAGAACATTGAGGAAATCCGTGTGACTAACAATATTAAGTATCTAAGTGTTATAATAACAGACAAGAGGGATATATTTAAGAAACAGAAGAATAACATGATTATGAAGGCACAAAGATTGGCAAACCTGATCTACTCAATAATAGCAAAAAGCGGCCACAAAATCATTATAGACAAGACATACTGGAAGAGTGTTTGTCTATCAATTATTAAAGGAAATCCTGAGAAGAATCAAATGTGAATACTTTATCTGGATGAAGACAACCAGAAAATACTTAGACTGCACCAAGTTAACATATAACAACATTGATAAGTTGCAAACTATCCTATTTTATTACCCATGTGTGTGTGTGGCGGGGTTGCCTGGTGGGTGGGATGAGGAGTAGGTAGCTAGATTCGAAATTTGAATTAACGGATTCCATTTGTTTTGAGGTGACCGTGGTCAATCATAGTCTAACTAACTTGGTTAGACCATGACCGTGATATGTATCGATTTGTTAAATTAAATTATAAATGTCATTTTTAAATACATAACAGTGGTGATGGTAGCCATGCTCAAATAATGACCGCTACTAAAGTTTCATCATCCACCGTTCTACGTTCAATTTCTACAGGGAGTTTTATATGAATTTAATACTGAAATGTTCCTAAAATCTTATAAATCAGACATTACATTAACCAAATGTTGCATACTTACTGCTAAAACGAGTCCGGTGTCCAGCTAGTAGCTACAGTAGCACGTCCATCTGGTTCCACTGGCAGTGGGTGACTGACTCTTCATACTGACCAACGAACGTCTCGCCATCACACAGTCAGCTCAGCTTTCTCAGCTACGCGCCACGAATTGTTGTGAAAAATTAATTCCCAAGCCGATATAACGATAATATGACATTTGATCACAATCAAATCATATTCAGGAATGGTGATTTCACAATATGTGATGTTTTATTTCAGAAATTATTGCGAATTTGCCAGAAATTTCTGCTATAAACAATATGCTTTATACACAACTCCCACACGATTTTAACTCAAACTTGTAATCTTTATGTTAATTTCCTATTTGCAAAAGTTGTAAAATAATTTTTTAGGTTTAGCCATGGTTCAGCAATCATTACTGATTGTAAAGACATGAAATACACACACACACACACACACACACACATACCCTCCATCCCCCACACACACACAAACAACCTCCCATACACACACACACCCACCCTTACACACACAGAACCTCACCCACACACACATACACCCACCCTTACACACACACACACACACACACACACACACACTCCCTTACACACACACACACACACCCTACCCCACCACACACACACGCACCCTTACCCACACACACATACACACACACACACCCACCCTTACCCACACACACTCACACCCTTCACCCCACCCACCTACTCGAGCAGCTGGCGTAGACGATGGAGTTGAGCTTCTAACTACCTATTATGTTCTTCCAGTATTCCCATCCTTGCCTCCAGCCTGCCCTTGTGTTGGCGGAGGAGCTTGGCCTCAGTGAGCATCTCCGCTTCAGACCTCTTCAGATCTTCGGGAGGGATCCTACGGGCTCCTGAGACTTGAGATGGTCGTATTCTGCCTCTAGGACACTGTTCTCCTCCTCCAGTGCTCTGTGGGGTGGGTGGAGTGTGTTATAAAGTGTGTTTTGGGGGAGTAGAGTGTGTTAAATGTGTTGTGGGTATTAGTGTGTTGTTAGTATTTGTAGTGTGTTTTGGGGTACTGGAGTGTGTTATAAAGTGTGTTTTGGGGTATTAGTGTGTTGTTGGTATTTGGGGAGGAGGAGGGGATATGCTTGTTAAGAGTACAGTTATATTTAAATTTTTACCACACTTTAGACACTCAAAAATTTTAACACCAATGTGAGTGAGCATGTGTATGTTTAGATAGCTTTTACGTTGAAACTTTTTACCACATTCTAGACACATAAGGTTTTTAACATCAGTGTGGGTGAGAGAGTGTGTTAAGAACACTTTTACGTTAAAACTTTTTACCACATTCTAAACACTCAAAGTTTTTAACACTTCTTCTTTGGCTTAACAGCTAATTTAAGTCATATCAGGGGTGCAATGGACCCCAGCCTGGGGTCTATGGTGGCACCCTTATACTCCGCTTGCCTTGTATCCGAGGGCTCTCTTCAGGATGGTCACCGTTCCCTTGATAGCAGCACTCTGCACCCCATGTATACTTGGGCAACTTGGTATTGTTTGGAGGTACTGTTTAAGGTTTTTCTTAATGACCCCTGTTGCCCCCACCACCACAGGTGTTATTTATATTTCTTTCAGTGCCCATGTGCTCTTCAGGTCATTCTTTAGATCTTGGTATTAAGTTATTTTGTGCCTCTCAGCTCTATTGAGGCCAAAGTCATTGGGCACTGTCACCTCTATGATCTTTGCTGTTTTTCTTTCCCTGTCCCAGATCACAATGTCAGGTTTTATAGCACCTCCTTCTATATATCTTCCTGTTGGGATTTCCTTGTCGTAAAAGATGGTAACGGTCCCATTGGAGGTGACTGGATCTGGTTCGTGTTGCCATATTTTATCTTTTACTTCAATTTTATATTCCTTACATGTTTTCCAGTGTAGGTATTTACAGATCTTGTTGTGGCGGGCTGTGTAGTGACCATCTGCTAGGAGGGTCTGGCATGCTGAGATCAGATGGCTAACACTCTCAACTGCTGCATGGCAAAACCTACACTGGTCGTTTCCTGATATGCCAGCTATTTTCTTGAATCCGTTCGTTAGGAGGCCTTGGTCTTGTGCCCCTATTATCAGCCTTTCTCCGTCATAGCCTAGATCTCCGTTCCTTATCCATCAGTGTGGGTGAGCATATGCTTGTTAAGAGTACAGTTATATTTAAACTTTTTACCACACTCTAGACACTCAAAGTTTTTAACACCAATCTGAGTGAGCATGTGTGTGTTTAGATGACATTTACGTTGAAACTTTTTACCACTCTCTAGACACTCAAAGTGTTTAACACTTTTTCTTTGGCTTAACAGCTAATTTAAGTCATATCAGGGGTGCAATGGACCCCAGCCTGGGGTCTATGGTGGCACCCTTATACTCCGCTTGCCTTGTATCCGAGGGCTCTCTTCAGGATGGTCACCGTTCCCTTGATAGCAGCAATCTGCACCTCATCTATACTTGGGCAACTTGGTATTGTTTGGAGGTACTGTTTAAGGTTTTTCTTAATGACCCCTGTTGCCCCCACCACCACAGGTATTATTTATATTTCTTTCAGTGCCCATGTGCTCTTCAGGTCATTCCTTAGGTCTCGGTATTTTGTTATTTTGTGCCTCTCAGCTCTATTGAGGCCAAAGTCATTGGGCACTGTCACCTCTATGGTCTTTGCTGTTTTTCTTTCCCTGTCCCAGATCACAATGTCAGGTTTTATAGTACCTCCTTCTATATATCTTCCTGTTGGGATTTCCTTGTCGTAAAAGATGGTAACGATCCCATTGGAGGTGACTGGATCTGGTTCGTGTTGCCATACTTTATCTTTTACTTCAATTTTATATTCCTTACATGTTTTCCAGTGTAGATATTTACAGATCTTGTTGTGGCGGACTGTTTAGTGACCATCTGCTAGGAGGGTCTGGCATGCTGAGATCTGATGGCTAACACTCTCAATCAACTGCTGCATGGCAAAACCTACACTGGTCGTTTCCTGATATGCCAGCCATTTTCTTGAATCCGTTCGTTAGGAGGCCTTGGTCTTGTGCCCCTATTATCAGCCTTTCTCCGTCATAGCCTAGATCTCCGTTCCTTATCCATCTGAGTGACTCTTCTTTATCAATGTAACTTTTTTCCAGTTCTTCTTGGAATCTTCCTGCCCTTCTATGATCTTTCCACCTTTCCATTCTGAGTTTCTCCTCCCTTTGGCTGAACTTCTGCCTGGCCTTCCTGGCTATCTTTGTTGCTGGGGTCTGCTCAGTGCCCTTTGTGTCTTCTAGCAGATCTCCTGCGAAGTTCTTGGCCTGTTTTGTTATTGATGTTAGTTGGCTCAGGGCTTCGTTGTGATGTTGGGCAACTTTTTTTATGATTTTATCTGCAGAGCCTTTCAGGTATTACCCTATACTTACTATTGCTGCTCTATAGGCCTGGTTGATCTCCGTCAGGCCTAGTCCACCTTCTCTGCGAGGGAGATACATCCTGTCCATACATTGGTTTCTGTATGTGACTTTATTCAGGGTGAGGATCTTCCTGGTCTTAACATCCATCCTGTCTAACTCACCCTGTGGCCAATCTATAATACCAAATCCATAGATCAGCACTGGTATTGCTAGCTGGTTTATGGCAGTGATCTTGTTCTTTGGTGTTAATTCCGACTTACATATTTTCTTTAAGCGGCTGAGGTACTCTTTCTTGATCTTTTCTCTCATTTTCTAGTGTTCTATGCCAGTGTTTTCTTCTATTCCTAAATACTTATATGCAGACTCCTCTGCCAGGTCTTCAACAAACTTGCCTTTCTCTACCTCTATGCCTTCTGATGTTACTTTCTTCTCTTTCTTTACTGTACTCTTGGCACACTTGTTCAGCCCGAATTCCATGCAGATGTCATTTGAGAATCTATGGACTGTCCTCACTAATTCTTCCAGTTTTTCTTCTGAGTCAGCATACAGCTTCAAATCGTCCATGAAGAGCAGGTGGTTTACTCTTTTATTTTATTTTCTGCTTCTGCCTCTGCTTAGGTCGTAGCCGGTGTCAAGACCGTTAAGGATCTTACTAAGCGGGTCTATGGTTAGACAAAAGAGTAGTGGTGAGAGGCTGTCACCTTGGAATATTCCTATCTTGATCTTTATGTCTGGAATATCTATCTGGCCATCAGAGTGGTTAAGACAGATGGTGGTCTTCCATTTAATCATCTGAGCAGCTAGGAAAGATCTTATTTCCTCATTGATGTTGTATAGTTCCAGACATTTGAGTATCCAGGTGTGAGGCACGCTGTCAAATGTCTTCTTGTAATCAATCCAAGCCATATTAAGGTTTCTTTGTCTTTTCTTACAGTCTTCTAGTATTGTTTTGTTTATTAGCAGTTGATCTTTAGTGCCAAGTTTGTTTCTTATGCATCCCTGTTGTTCTTTTTCCATATATTTGCCTTGATCTAGGTGTTCATAGATATCATCTGGTATGACTCCTGTGAGCCACTTGTAGGTTGTTGGCAGGCAGCAGATGGGCCTATATTTGTTAGGGAGCTGTGTCTCAGGGCTCTTAGGGAGGATGATGGTGTTCCCTGTTGTAAGCCACTCTGGCGACTCTTCTTCTCCTCGTATTATTCTTGAGAAGGCTTGCGCATAGTTGTGATGTAGCGCTGTGATCTTTTTCAGCCAGAAGTTTGGGATTTTGTCTGCTCCTGGTGTCTTAAAGTTGCTATATTCATTAATTTTCTTTGTTATCTTTTCTGTGTTTAATCTTATTGGTGGCATTTGCTGTTTCTGGCTGTTCTTCTGCCTGATGGTTTCAATCTATGTATTTTCCTGGTGGTGTCTTGGATCTTCAAACATTGGCTTCCAGAATCTCTCCAGATCTTCCTTGTTCGGTGGTGTTCGTACGTCTATGGTTCCTTTTGCCATGTTTCTGTACACTATTTTTGGATATTCTGCAAACTGTCTGTTTAACTGTTTTGCTTTTATTTTCTGTTGTTTGTTTCTTATTTGTGCAGCTAGGGCCTTTACTTTGGCTTGAAGTTCTGCCACTTTACCAGTGTGAGTGAGCATGTGTGTGTTAAGATAAGCTTTACGTTGAAACTTTTTACCACACTCCAGACACTCAAAGTTTTTAACACCAGTGTGAGTGAGCATGTGTGAGCTTAGAACACTTTTATGTTGAAACTTTTTACCACACTCTAAACACTCAAAGTTTTTAACATATTTTCTTTGGCTTAACTGCTAATTTAAGTTATCTCAGGGGTGCAATGGACCCCAGCCTGGGGTCTATGGTTGCACCCTTATATTCCGCTTGCCTTGTATCCGAGGGCTCTCTTCAGGATGGTCACCGTTCCCTTGATAGCAGCAATCTGCACCTCATGTATACTTGGGCAACTTGGTATTGTTTGGAGGTACTGTTTAAGGTTTTTCTTAATGACCCCTGTTGCCCCCACCACCACAGATATTATTTATATTTCTTTCAGTGCCCATGTGCTCTTCAGGTCATTCTTTAGGTCTTGGTATTTAGTTATTTTGTGCCTCTCAGCTCTATTGAGGCCAAAGTCATTGGGCACTGTCACCTCTATGATCTTTGCTGTTTTTCTTTCCCTGTCCCAGATCACAATGTCAGGTTTTATAGCACCTCCTTCTATATATCTTCCTGTTGGGATTTCCTTGTCGTAAAAGATGGTAACGGTCCCATTGGAGGTGACTGGATCTGGTTCGTGTTGCCATACTTTATCTTTTACTTCAATTTTATATTCCTTACATGTTTTCCAGTGTAGGTATTTACAGATCTTGTTGTGGCGGGCTGTGTAGTGACCATCTGCTAGGAGGGTCTGGCATGCTGAGATCAGATGGCTAACACTCTCAACTGCTGCATGGCAAAACCTACACTGGTCGTTTCCTGATATGCCAGCTATTTTCTTGAATCCGTTCGTTAGGATGCCTTGGTCTTGTGCCCCTATTATCAGCCTTTCTCCGTCATAGCCTAGATCTCCGTTCCTTATCCATCAGTGTGGGTGAGCATATGCTTGTTAAGAGTACAGTTATATTTAAACTTTTTACCACACTCTAGACACTCAAAGTTTTTAACACCAATCTGAAAGAGCATGTGTGTGTTTAGATGACATTTACGTTGAAACTTTTTACCACTCTCTAGACACTCAAAGTTTTTAACACTTTTTCTTTGGCTTAACAGCTAATTTAAGTCATATCAGGGGTGCAATGGACCCCAGCCTGGGGTCTATGGTGGCACCCTTATACTCCGCTTGCCTTGTATCCGAGTGCTCTCTTCAGGATGGTCACCGTTCCCTTGATAGCAGCAATCTGCACCTCATCTATACTTGGGCAACTTGGTATTGTTTGGAGGTACTGTTTAAGGTTTTTCTTAATGACCCCTGTTGCCCCCACCACCACAGGTATTATTTATATTTCTTTCAGTGCCCATGTGCTCTTCAGGTCATTCTTTAGGTCTTGGTATTTAGTTATTTTGTGCCTCTCAGCTCTATTGAGGCCAAAGTCATTGGGCACTGTCACCTCTATGATCTTTGCTGCTTTTCTTTCTATGTCCCAAATCACAATGTCAGGTTTTATAGCACCTCCTTCTATATATCTTCCTGTTGGGATTTCCTTGTCGTAAAAGATGGTAACGATCCCATTGGAGGTGACTGGATCTGGTTCGTGTTGCCATACTTTATCTTTTACTTCAATTTTATATTCCTTACATGTTTTCCAGTGTAGGTATTTACAGATCTTGTTGTGGCGGGCTGTGTAGTGACCATCTGCTAGGAGGGTCTGGCATGCTGAGATCAGAAGGCTAACACTCTCAATCAACTGCTGCATGGCAAAACCTACACTGGTCGTTTCCTGATATGCCAGCCATTTTCTTGAATCCGTTCGTTAGGAGGCCTTGGTCTTGTGCCCCTATTATCAGCCTTTCTCCGTCATAGCCTAGATCTCCGTTCCTTATCCATCTGAGTGACTCTTCTTTATCAATGTAACTTTTTTCCAGTTCTTCTTGGAATCTTCCTGCCCTTCTATGATCTTTCCACCTTTCCATTCTGAGTTTCTCCTCCCTTTGGCTGAACTTCTGCCTGGCCTTCCTGGCTATCTTTGTTGCTGGGGTCTGATCAGTGCCCTTTGTGTCTTCTAGCAGATCTCCTGCGAAGTTCTTGGCCTGTTTTGTTATTGATGTTAGTTGGCTCAGGGCTTCATTGTGATGTTGGGCAACTTTTTTTTATGATTTTATCTGCAGAGCTTTTCAGGTATTGCCCTATACTTACTATTGCTGCTCTGTAGGCCTGGTTGATCTCCGTCAGGCCTAGTCCACCTTCTTTGCGAGGGAGATACATCCTGTCCATACATTGGTTTCTGTATGTGACTTTATTCAGGGTAAGGATCTTCCTGGTCTTAACATCCATCCTGTCTAACTCACCCTGTGGCCAATCTATAATACCAAATCCATAGATCAGCACTGGTATTGCTAGCTGGTTTATGGCAGTGATCTTGTTCTTTGGTGTTAATTCCGACTTACATGTTTTCTTTAAGCGGCTGAAGTACTCTTTCTTGATCTTTTCTCTCATTTTCTTTTGTTCTATGCCAGTGTTTTCTTCTATTCCTAAATACTTATATGCAGACTCCTCTGCCAGGTCTTCAACAAACTTGCTTTCCTCTACCTCTATGCCTTCTGATGTTACTTTCTTCCCTTTCTTTACACACTTTCCCTTTCTTTGGCACACTTGTCCAGCCCGAATTCCATGCAGATGTAATTTGAGAATCTATGGACTGTCCTCACTAATTCTTCCAGTTTTTCTTCTGAGTCAGCATACAGCTTCAGATCGTCCATGAAGAGCAGGTGGTTCACTCTTTTATTCTCTTTTCTGCTTCTGCCAGTGTGAATGAGTATGTGTTCGTTAAGATGACTTTTACATTTAAACCTCTTCCTACATTCCTGACACTCATAGTTTCTCTCACCAGTACCGATGAGGACATGTTTTATAAGATTACCTTTTAAGTTATATAATTTTCCACACTCGTTGCACTCAAGGTTTCCCACAATAGGGTGGTGGGTTAGCATGTGGGTTAGCATGGGACCACTGTCCCACAGTGGTCACACCTCAACCTTGTCTTACCAGCATGGGAGAGGATGTGTTTGGCAAGGGCAAGGGCAAGGGCAGCCTTATTGGAGCACACTTTTCCGCAGTGGTCACAAGGGCGGGTTCTCACTCCCGGGGTCGCCTGCTGCTGCCAGTCCTGGCCTTTCTCGCTATTGCCCGGCCTCACGTCCGCCATTGCAACACTACTTCTGGCAGCACACTTGTGGTGGGAGGTGTAAGCCGGTGTGGGTTCACTCGAGGTACCCGTCTATAGTCTGTACTCAGAGTTCCCCTCCCTCTGCGCACGCGCAGAAGGCGATTTTCCTGCCAGCCGCACGACTCAGTCTTCTGAGCGGGGCTAAAAATTTGTAAATATTAAACTCAGTTGCACTGCTGCTCCGATGCCATCTCCCGCTCTGCTCTCCCGCTCTCCCTGTCTCCCGTCTTTCTTCTCCCTTCTCTCTCTCTCTCTCTCTCTCTCTCTCTCTCTCTCTCTCTCTCTCTCTCTCTCTCTCTCTCTCTCTCTCTCTCTCTCTCTCTCTCTCTCTCTCTCTCTCTCTCTCTCTCTCTCTCTCTCTCTCTCTCTCTCTCTCATTTCCATAATAAGGATACTGTTACGTATATTTTGCTTGTTCCATACTAAAAAAAATAAAGGTATGGGTATAAAAAGGGTATAGTTAACATTCGTATTTATATACATACGTAACAGAGAGAGAGAGAGAGAGAGAGAGAGAGAGAGAGAGAGAGAGAGAGAGAGAGAGAGAGAGAGAGAGAGACAGAGAGAAGGGAGAAGAAAGACAGGAGACTGTGTTGTGTATGCGACATGCTGTGTCAGAGTGTCTTTCCCTCCTGCTTTCCCGCTCTCAGTCTCCCGTCTCTCTCTCTCTCTCTCTCTCTCTCTCTCTCTCTCTCTCTCTCTCTCTCTCTCTCTCTCTCTCTCTCTCTGTTATGTATGTATATAAATACGAATGTTAACTATACCCTTTTTATACCCATACCTTTATTTTTTTTAGTGTATGGAACAAGCAAAATATACGTAACAGTATCCTTATTATGGAAATGAGAGAGAGAGAGAGAGAGAGAGAGAGAGAGAGAGAGAGAGAGAGAGAGAGAGAGAGAGAGAGAGAGAGAGAGAGAGAGAGACGGAAGACGGGAGACTGAGAGCGGGAAAGCAGGAGAGGGAGACACTGACACAGCATGTCGCATACACAACACAGTCGTGCTCCTCCAGCTCTTCCGTCTCCCGTCTCCCGCCTCTCTCCAATTCCATACGTAAAAGAGAGAGAGAGAGAGAGAGAGAGAGTGAGAGAGAGAGAGAGAGAGAGAGAGAGAGAGAGAGAGAGAGAGAGAGAGAGAGAGAGAGAGAGAGAGAGAGAGAGAGAGAGAGAGAGAGAGAGAGAGAGAGAGAGAGACGAAAGACGCAAGACGGAAGACAGGGAGAGCGGGAGAGCAAAGCGAGAGATGGCATCTGAGCAGCAGTGCAAGTGTGTTTACAAATTTTTTCGTCCTGCTCACAAGAGTGAGTTCTGCGGCTAGCAGCAAATTCGCTTCCTGCGCATGCGCAGAGGGAGGAGAGGACTTGAGTGCAGGGGGTACCTCGAGTGAACCCACACCGACGTGAATATCGCCGTGTGCAATGCCACGGGCGTGTAGGCGTCGCACTACCCCGCACAGCTTGAGCAGGGCACATAGGCACATCTGTACCTCCCCGCTCTCGTACAGATTCTGGAGCAGCGCCCCCTCGCATAGGCCCATGACAAGGGCGGGGGGCGTGGCATTCGTCACGCCGTACAGCTGGGGAACACCTTCCAAGCCCGCCAGCTCGTGCAACACCCACGCCTCCTGCGCTGTCCACGCGAGCTTGTCTGCATCATTCACCGGTTCCTTCACGGCCACACGAAAGATCTGGTCGCGGCTCAGCACCAGTCTTCCCTTGTAAACGTCAGCGAAGTTGCCGCTACTCAGCAGCTTCCCCTTCTTGAGGTACTTCCGACAGATCACTAGGAGATCGCTAGGCTCGGCGGTCGAGGTAGCACGGGTGTTTTGCATCATATTGTGCTCCATGATTAATCAGAATATTTTCAATAAACTAGTTCCCATACCTTAACATGACAGATTGAAAAACCAAGATGCTCAGAATATTGAGGTAGTAAAGGTCCAAGCTGATAATAATAAGGATCCAACCTGATAACTTGACAATTAACTCCAATCACTGCTGTCTTTTGCCTCTTCTGTGCGAGTTGAAATTATCAAGTGTTGTCTCTATGCGTCCATAACATCTCAACTACAATATATAGTTAAGATATCCTACCTCCAACCTCCTCTATTTGTGTGTAAATATGCAGCCAGGCTAGCTAAGGGTTGGCGAAGACACCCTTGCCAACCAGGACTTCATTAATATCCTTGGGGGTGGAGGACGACTCCAAACTCACCTTCAACTGCCACGCATGGGCCGCAAAACCTCCGAAGGTGTCTTACTCGACGCTGAGGACATCATGAAGCTGAACAAGGCGCAAGTGAGGCCCGTCATGGCGTATAGCCTGGTTTGGGGCAACTCAGACCTCCTGTGACATCAAGATCAAGATCAAGATCAGCCTCCTTTGCTGGACAAGGACGCAGCTACATTATCACCACAACCACTACCACCACCAGTGACTACAGCAAAATCTGCAGCCTGACGCTCCCCACATATAACTGGACACCTTACAGCACCAGAGGAGGGTCGGTGCTCTCACAGTGGTGCACAAGGCCCAGATGCAGCACACCCCACACTTTGCCGCCCTTCCAGTCCCTTGGAGGTGGAGTGAGCGCACTACGAGAGCGGTAGTGTTTGACCTCTTACAACACCTCTCCCTCCGGCAACACGCCGGCAAGTAACATTGGTCAGTGATGATCATGAGAAAAAACTTCCTTGTTAATTATATGACGCCCTCATTGCAAATCTGATTCCTGCATTCTGATTCCTCCGAACTAGGCATTCATATAGTTCTGCTTGTGTTAACAAGAGAATGCTATCCTTCACACCAAGAAGCTGCCATGAGCCAGGATCTAGCTCGCAACCTCAAGAAAATCCATATAGCCTCAACGGAGCGCTTACCTACACACAACAGCACTAAAAAACTTGGAATATGAAGTTTACACAATCTGCTTCTGCTTCTGCGCGAGAGAAAGAGCGAGAGAGAGAGAGATAAAAAAAAAAAGAGCACAGGAGTGACTGTGATGAAGTCGCCGTGCTGGCCTAGTCTCGCTGTCAATCGACTCTGTGAGGCAGCATCAGGCGGTGAGGGAGTGGAGGTGAGTGGAGATGAGACGCTCCATGCCTCTATGAAAGCAAAGAAAGAGGCTAGGTAGGCCCAAGAAGGTGAGTAGTACATAAACGAGTCGACTGAAACATGGATCAAACACACCTATCGCTTGCTGGTCTAACGAGGTCGTCCTGGACTGTCTTGGCTGGTTAGAGGCTGGTGGTTTAGGTTTGTTAAAAGTTCGTGAGTGACGGTGTGTTGGTTGTGGTGTTGCAGCTGCAGTGTAAGTCACGTTGTATTACATGGTGAAGTCTATTTTCCAGCTTTGAAACAGTCATCTTCCAAAAGAACTACATACAAACGCATGGCACCATCACCCACTCTCTCTTTCCTCTTTCTCTCTCTCTCTCTCTCTCTCTCTCTCTCTCTCTCTCTCTTCTCTCTCTCTCTCTCTCTCTCTCTCTCTCTCTCTCTCACGTATGTTATGTGTGTTTATGTGTGTGTGTGTGTGTGTGTGTGTGTGTGTGTGTGTGTGTGTGTGTGTGTGTGTGTGTGTGTGTGTGTGTGTGTGTGTGATAATAATAATAATAATAATAAACGGTTTAATTTTAATTTAATTTACTTTATAGTTGCAGCCAGTTAGGCTGAAAATCTACAGACAAATTTACACAAAGACAAATTTTACACAAGTATCTCATGAATTTTTCCCCCCATTTTCTATGCTACTCGGGGTGACAGGCCACCCTTTGGCTGCCGTATAAGGCGCCGACAACCGCTGTTTAACAGCGGCCCGAACAGTGATAAGGGACACTACCGTATATTTTTATTTATGGGAGATTTGTTTTCTCCCCCCTGAAAGCGGGTCACAAACCCCGTCTGAGATCAGGTATCTCATTACTGTTTGGTGAACAGGGACCACACACTTATAAGAGACTTGGTCCATATGTCTCCTACCCGGCGCGGGGATCGAGCCCGCGTCCTCTCGCTTGTGAGGCGAGCGTCCTAACCACTAGACCACCGGGTGTGTGTGTGTGTGTGTGTGTGTGTGTGTGTGTGTGTGTTTGTGTCTGTGTGTGTGTGTGTGTGTGTGTGTGTGTGTGTGTGTGTGTGTGTGTGTGTGTGTGTGTGTGTGTGTACATTCCCTTCCTTACCTTCAGGAGTGGCCAGGTCGCTCGCCGCCATCACCATCAGGACCACCAGGCGCCGAGTCATAGTGACCTGACCTGACCTGGCTTAGCATCCCATCAGATCAAAGGAAGCCTCACACCTGAAAGAAAACAAATAAAGTAATAATACAAGCACCATGCTATGAAGGAGAGAGAGAGAGAGAGAGAGAGAGAGAGAGAGAGAGAGAGAGAGAGAGAGAGAGAGAGAGAGAGAGAGAGAGAGAGAGAGAGAGAGAGACCCACACGAAGAAATAGATGAAAAGACTTGACAGGTGCAATATGTTCAAGTCTGCTCATTTCTCTCTTTCTTATATTATACTATATATCTTATATTGATAAATTATTTCTTTCACAGAAAAAAAATAATTCGTATAATGTCCCAAAGAAGACGTTATGACCACACAGAACCACTCTTTAAAGAACTAAAACTTCTAAAAATGCATGACATTATTAGTTATGAGACATTTGTATATAGGGCAATGAACACCTGCCAGATAGATACCGGATTTCAAACTATGTCCCATAATATCAACACCAGAAGAGCAAACCACCTCAAGGTCCCATCCTGCAGAACGTCATTTGCTCAACAAAGTGTTATCACGCGTGGGGTGAAAATATAGAATAATCTTACTGATGATACAAAGAATAAAACTTTCAATTCATTTAGATTACAAATAAAATATGACCTAAAAAACAGTTATTGATTCTTGTATATTTTGAAATTGCATACCATTTATGATTGAGATTATTGTTATATATAATATTTTTAATTGTTACTTTCAAGTTTATTATTACTATTATTATTATTATTATTATTATTATTATTATTATTAATATTATTATCATTATTATTATTAACATTATTATTATTATTATTATTAAGATTATTATGTATTATTATTAATACTATTATTGCTAATATTATCATTAATTTAGTACTATTATTATCACCTATTATATTGCTAATATCAGTATTGCTACTATTACTATTGCTATTTTTATATAGGCATTATTACTATCATTATTATCATTATTATTATTATTATTATTATTATTATTATTATTATTATTATTATTATTAATATTATTGTTGTTGTTGTAACTATTATTATTATTATAATTTATTATTATTATTATTAATATAATTATTGTTGTTGTATTTTAATTTTTATTATTATTTTCATATTAATAATATTTTACCATTATTATTATTATTATTATTACTATTATTACTATTATTACTATTATTATAATTACTATCTTTATCATCATTATAGATATGTCATTATTATTCCTATTATTATTTGTATAATTAATTATTATTTTCATCTATCTTTAGTAATATTATAATTTATTATTGCTATTGTTATTATTATTATTATTATTACTATTATTATTATTATTATTATTATTATTATTATTATTATTATTAATAATAATATTATAGTTATTATCCTTATTATTGATATTTTCTGTCATTATTATCAATCTAGTAATGTGTTTATAGGTTTAGAGATATAGTTTCTGTATATATAGTTTCTTTTTGTTCTTTATAATATTCACTAGGATAAGACCTACTGACGCTACAACAGCTCTTGTATTGTTTAGCATATCGTCCATAATGGAGCTATGGCTCAATGGACTAGGGCCAAATAAATTTGCTGTACATTATATTTATGTATATATAAAAAAGGCCAATAAAATAATCAATCAATTAATCTCTCTCTCTCTCTCTCTCTCTCTCTCTCTCTCTCTCTCTCTCTCTCTCTCTCTCTCTCTCTCTCTCTCTCTCTCTCTCTCTTCTCTCTCTCTCTCTCTCTCTCTCTCTCTCTCTCTCTCTCTCTCTCTCTCTCTCTCTCTCTGTCTCTCTCTCTCTCTCTCTCTCTCTCCCTCTCTCTCTCTCTCTCTCTCTCTCTCTCTCTCTCTCTCTCTCTCTCTCTCTCTCTCTCTCTCTCTCTCTCTCTCTCTCTCTCTCTCTCTCTCTCTCTCATATTGTTAATGACATGGTTTTTGAGCCACTTAAGGATCTAGGACGAAAGTTCGATGATAACCTGATTAACGACTTTCCAAATGAATGTAAAAGTGACTATTATTTTAGTAATTCTGATTTCGAACTTACTGGTAATGACCTTAAATTATTGGCATATAATATTAGTAGTGTTCCTCTTCATTTAGGATCATTGTTTGATCTTTATTTAAATTCTTTAGACTTTAACTTTAACATTTTTGGTTTGTGTGAGACAAGACTGAATGACCATACTTGTTCTTTATATAAACATAGTGACTATACGTCATTCTTTCAAAACAAGAGCTCCGCAGGTGGAGGATTAGCTATATACATGAACAATAAATTTCAAGGTTCAATAAACAAATGCATGTCATTCTAGTTAAAACAAATTAGCCTGTTCGCAGCTAGGGTCGTAGACACCTATCAGCGCTAGAATTTTAAATTTTCTCCGATTTTCCGGGGCAAATGGGTGTCTTAGTTAATTTAGAAACCGATGTGCAGAAAAATAAGACATGAATTGCTGCACATGTGTATTTAAAATTAAAAACATAACCTTAATGTTATTATGCTTACTTACTGGTGCATGATAAGGCTTTGTTAATTGTATTATAAGATAAAGCTACAATTAGGTAATTATTATTTTTTCAGTAAGTATGAGCAGTAAAAATAAAAGGATGTTGATTTCGGCTTATACATTTTATCTGAGTGTGTTAAAAAATATTGGAAATCACTGTCACGTCTTATATACGAAGGTGATCAGTGAAGAAGAAAAAAACAGCACCGCTGCCAGACGTACGACGTAGTATAGTAAGCGCCGTTAGGAAGACTGGTATTTATCACTATGGGGACATTTTACTTCTAATAAACCCTTGCCACGGCATTTGCAGCTGACAATGCCATCAGGAGTTTCTCTGAGTAGCCTGCTAGTGTTTGTTGAGGTTTGCTGCCAGTAGCCGAGGATATAGTTATCGTACTGGAAGAAATTAAATCTGCGACACAAAATTATATTTTCTATACATTACATGGATTTGCCTATTGTTTGGTACATTCAAATGAAAGTATGTATCGGTATACGCCCATTGAGGTCAGTAGAAAATGACAAATTGCTTGCCTTGATACAAATATAAGCTGTTTTAAGAATATAATCTGAAATTATGAATAGAGGCTCAAACGATGTCATATGCCGTCAGATATCATGAGATTAATTGACTTAAATTTCAGACGCATTAAAGTGCAACAATACACCTGTGTAAGCTTGTAAAACTTGCCTCAAAGAGTACTTATTTTTCGGCAAAAATTACAAAATCTGGCGCTGTCTGGTATCAAGATGCTCACTGCGAACAGGCTAATTGAGTCGTTATTTGTTCATGTTACGTATCCATATAAATTTTTAGTTGAAATAATTTATCAACCACCAAATACAAATATAGAAGACTTCTTAAATTCCCTTGAAGTAATTCTTTTGAAATTAATTGAATTTAATAAACCGTCCTATTTAATGGGTGACTTTAACATCAATTTGTTGAATTATGGCAGTACATTTAAGAACCTCTTCTATACATATTCATTTTCACCAACGATTCTTAAGCCCACTCGTGTAAGTAGACATTCAGCAACGTTAATAGATCAGATATGGACTAATGACACGCAAAATTATCAACTTAGTGGAATAATTTGTCTTACTTTAAGTGATCATTTTCCCATTTTTAGTGTATTCCGAACAACGTCCAGTAAATTATGCAAAAAGTTTAGATTAATTAAACGAAATATTAATGAGAACTCAATAAGTCAATTTAGAAGAGTTACAAAACGTTCAATCGAATACAGGCATTGGTAATCTTTGCGTTGATGACGACTACGATAAATATATGGTTACCTTTAAGAATCTTTATAACAAGCATTTTACTGTTAAAGAATATGAAATCAAAGAAAAACACATTGGTAAATCTTATCAGCAATCAAAAGTTCAATAAGAGAAAGAAATAGACTACAAAGATTATATACAAAGTGGCCTCTTACCTATGAACGTATATATAAGGACCATCGTAATTTACTAACTTCTATTATTCGAAGAAGAACCATATAAATTCTAAGATCACTGAAAGTATAGGAGACCCCAAAAGAACCTGGCAGACAATAAACAATATGCTTGGGAAGAACAAATCGTCACCAGTAACATCGCTTGTTCAGAACGGTATCACAGTTACAAACAAACTAGAAATTTCTGAAATCTTTAACGATTATTTTTGTGGTGTATCTCGACTACTAGCCCACAATGTTGAACCACCAGTTACATCATTTGAATCCTACCTTCCAATGCCTGTCGAACATACTTTGGATTTTATCCCAACCAATACACAAGAAATCAAGGAAACAACACTTGGTTTGAAACTGACATCACCAGGACATGATGATGTTAGCATTAAAGTTATTAAAAGTTGTGTACATGAAATAGCTCCTTACCTAAAGCATATAATAAATAAATCTTTTGTCAAGGGAATTTTTCCAAAGCAACTACAAATAGCAAAAGTAATTCCAGTTTTTAAGAAAGGTGAAAAATTTTCTTGCTCCAACTACCAGCCTATATCTATTTTACCAACATTCAGTAAGATATTTGAAAAAATTGTTGCAAAAAGACTTATAAATTACTTAACTCACTATTCATTATTAATAGACTGTCAGTTTGGATTTCGCCCTAAATATTCAACGGATTTAGCCATTCATCACCTTTGTCAAGGGATATATAATGCTATTGACAGCAAAATGTATCACTTGGCAGTGTTTTGTGATTTCTCAAAGGCATTCGATACCTTGTGTCACACTATTTTGTTAAAGAAATGATCAGCTTACGGAATAAGGGGAGTAGCTTGGGAATGGTTTAAGAGCTACCTAGACCATATTTGTTATGATAGTGTAACATCTACTATGAAATCAACTCGAGGCGGTGTCCCACAAGGATCAGTTTTGGATCCGATTTTATTTTTATTGTTTATTAATGATATTGTGAGATGCAGTAATAAGTTATAATTTATTCTTTACGCAGATGACACCACTCATGTTTTTAGGGATGAAGACCTTTCTAATAATCAAAATACTGTTAATGAAGAATTACTAAAATTTTTCAATGGATTAGAAGTAATAAATTAACACTAAACCATGACAAAACACAGTACATGATCTCACATACACATGCTAACTCTGTATTTAATGTTAATATTCTTATGAATAATAGCAAAACAAGTTCAGGAAGCAGGAAGAGTTATTATTGATAACAAACTTAACTGGAAATCGCAAGTAAATGAGATTAAAACTAAAATATCAAAGTTCATTGGCATTTTCTATAATATAAGAGATAGTTTAAATATTAACGCACTCAAACTTGTCTATTTTTCATTAGTCTATCCACACCGCTTCCTAAGGGTCGTTGGGCTACTCTTAATAGCAGTGAAAATTATAGGGCGATTACCCTAAGTAGTTTGATAAGTAAAATATTGGATAACATTATATTAATGAAAGAAAGGGAAAAATTAGTGATCAATGATTTGCAATTTGGGTTTAAAGAAGGAACATCTTCTACCATGTGTACAGCAATGGTGAGAGAAGTTGTGTCTTATTATGTAGTTAATGGTACAACTGTTTATGGGTTTACCTTAGATGCAAGTAAGGCTTTCGACAGAGTTAATTACTGTAAATTATTTAATATTTTAATGAAACGTAATGCATGTCCACTTATATGTCGATTATTGTTAAACATGTACATAAATAAAAAAACTAAGTGTGAAATGGAATGAGGTGTCCAGTACATTTGAGGTGAGTAATGGTGTAAAACAAGGTGGTGTGATCTCTCCCATATTGTATTGTGTTTATGTAGACGGACTGCTCTCTGAATTGCGAGACTCTGGCGTGGGCTATTACATGGGCAGCACCTATGCAGGAGCCTTTGGGTTTGCTGATGACCTTAAAGGTCTGGCACCAAGTGTGTTTGCACTAAATAAGATGATAAGCATTTGTGTAGATTATGCATCTAGATATGATATTGTGTACAATGACAAGAAAAGTAAATTAATAGTTTTCCATGATAATAAAAGAGATAACTTCAATCCTAACGTAGTAATAAATGGTAAAAGTATTGCGACTGTTTTAAGCAGTAATATTTTTAAATGTGATACTTCTAAATGTGTGACGGACTTTTATGGACAGTGCAACTCATTTTTATCCCGTTTTAAGGGCGGATTGTCACATATAAGGAATAATCTCTTTTTTAAATATTGTTCTAGTTTTTATGGTAGTCAGCTGTTAAATTTAAGTGATGGTAGCATGGAGGCGGTGTACCGAGCGTGGAGGATTGGTGTGCGTCGTGTGTGGAATCTGCCTTGGACCACGCACTGCAGCCTGCTTCCTCACATAGCCCATGTTATTATGCCCTCACACCTGTGGTTTGCTAAACGGGAGATTTCTTTTCTAAAGCAAATATTAACTTCAAGCAACACTGTCATAAGAACTCTAGGAAGAATGGGGTAATATGGTAAACATTCAGTGATAGGGAGTAATATAAGATACTTTACATATAAATATAATATGAATAGTGATGTGGTGAATAAGGCCTGGACACAGCTGCAGTATGACCAGTATGATCTTGATCGGACGGGTGCACAGATCCGTGAATTATGCTACATGAGGGACAAAAGTGATAGCACAATCTTAGATGCAAGGGAGATCAGGATGATGATTGATGCTTTGTGCACTGAATGAACTCATCAAGATACTGTGTGTGACACTGCCTA
>JAXIVD010001016.1:37500-80000 GCA_036785275.1 Cancer borealis
TCCAGCTTACTTGTTATAAAATCTAAACTAAGGTCTCGACTGAATGTGGAAGCCGACCTCACATGTGCTTTAGCAAACTCTGCTCCTCGGCTGACTAAGCTAGTTGATGAAAAACAGTTTCAGCTATCTCATTAACTCCCTTTGCAACTTATGTAATAATAATGTATTTTGTTTTTACAGCTCAGTACCATAGTTCACTTTGAAAATTTACTGAATAATCACAGGTAAACAATTATTTATTTATTTTTATTTATTTATGGAATTCTTTGTTTAAAATATTGATGGTTGTCAGGAGAGTTATGTAATTAAATCCTTTCACTGCAGTACTGTCAAATACACACAATGGAATGTTCATCTGAGTTATTATTTTCCACTTTATACAAAGTGAAGGGGGTACATTACTGACATTAAAAATACCAGAAGGGGTACGTGGGGAGAAAAAGGTTGAAAACCCCTCTGAGGGAGGGGGGGTGAGCAGGGAAACCATAGCCTAGGATCCGCAGCTACTACTACTACTACCACTACTACTTAACTATTACTACTACTTAACTACTATGCAAATCGCTATAGCTAAACAATCATTAAGTTCTTCCACCAGTACCACCAACTCGCTGTCTGGCCACACACTATTATTGTGCATTATAAACAATTACGTCATATCAGGTTTAGATGGGGGACTGGGGTGAGGGAGAGAGGAGGGAAGGAGTGGGGTAAGGGACAGAGGAGGGGGCATGGATGGATGGGGGAGTGGGATGAAGGAGAGAGGAGGAGGCAAGGCTGGATGGTTGGGGGAGTGAGGTGAGGGAAAGAGAAGGGGGCAGGAGTGGATGGATGAGGGAATGGGGTGAAGGAGAGAGGAGGGGACAAGGCTGGATGGATGGGGGAGTGGGGTGACGGAGAGAGGAGGGGGTAGGACTTGATGGCACCACCACCACCACCCCCACCCCCACCACCATCACTACCACAACCACCATCACCCCCCACCAACACCACCACAAATTTTGTTATTTTGTTTAATTATCAAAATCAATTGTCACATCATTTTCATTACGACTGACTGTACTTTTAACCACCTTTTCTTCCTTTTCTAAATAGATGAAAATTAGCGTTCCAATTAAGAATCTATAGACATAATTAAAAAATGACATTAACTATTACGAAAGATTTCTAGATCATAAAATCAAATGGTTCAGTTTCTTAACATTTTCTGACATAACATGTGATATTCCGTCCTTTCTTGTTACAAATATTCCTTAACTTGTGTGTTTTATTGGTACCGGGTAATGGTTTCATCAATATCTATTAAACTTGTACCGGTATTCTATCATACAACTTTCTCCTTTCATCACATAGATTTAATTAACATTCCTGTCTTTCTTTACCTACTCTTTTTAATTTTTTAACTGTGTGCTCGTTAACTTGAAGCTAAAATCTGAAAAACTTTATTTGATCTAACAAGAGCATCAAATTCCATTTATATGAGCTATAGATTTTCAAGAGTTTAAATGTTTCCCTTCTTAATTGATCTCATTACTGACCTGTCCTTCTCATCTTCCTATATAAACCACAACACTTCCCCTTCTCACATGTATAGAAAAGGCAATATATTCATGGACATAACATAACAATTTGCATCACACTTACTCTTTACCTTTCTTCTCTAACACTCCATTCCATCCCTTGCTAGCTTTCATCGTCATTGCAATTATTTTGTTTTAACTCGTATAATAATAATAGTAATAATAAAGGCGTACATACCTTCCCCCTTCAAGCAAGCTTATTTCACACAATTAGGTACAAATATAGTTTCTCTTCCTCCCTCAACACAATTTTAATAGAGATAAGCAACAATTAATTCGTCTATTCTTCCCATAATGATCAGTGATGTTAATTTATCTTTATTTTGGTTCCTTGCATCCTAACCCTTTCAATGGAGTAAAATCAGGTTATATTACATTTTACATAACACGTATGATTCCTCAATTAAACCTTCCCTTGTTTATACATTCAAATTAGTTACCAGCCACGTAAACCTCTATATCATCAACATAATATACCATTCTCGCAGCTTAATCCGGGACAAAGTTGAACATACCAAGATAAACTTAAGAATCCAATACTCTTCGATAGAAAACAAATATATCAAGACATCTAGAATAATATAAACGTAACAAACATTATTTCCTTACCGTTTCATCACCATTCACATGTTTGCGACCGACCATTCACTCTGAAACAGCGAAGGAAAACATTTTATATTCAAAGGAACGCCAGGTGTCAATAGCCAGGTGAGAGGCAGTCCCGTCCGCCCCTCATTACCTGTCATTACCGCCACTTACATCCCAAGACCCGCAGTGACGCCAGACAAATGCTCACAGGTAAAAAAGTAATTAGGAGAGAAGAGTGAAAAGTGCGGACACTCGATCTTTGGGGCGCAGCTAGTGATGGGTGTGGTGGAAGTGATGTAGTGTGGTAGTGTGGAGTATTGGTGTGGTAGTGTGGTGGGGTATAGGAGTTGTATTGGAGTACAGGAATGGTGGTGAGATGGAGTATAGAGTAACAAGTGGTACAAAAAGAAGTGATGGGCTGCAACGCACAACAAACCCATTCCTTTCTTCCTCTTAAGCCATACTGATGCTGCTCTGATTGTCAAATACTTGTTCCATGTAGTGGTAGAGCATGTTTACTGTGATACACGCTCCCCTCATGCCTACTTCACTCACCACAGAAGCTATGCCTGTCCTCTATAACCACGTTGGTGATCGGTGCAAGTCAACTGTTCACGTTTACACCATTATTCACAGATGCACCAACACTGTAAGTCAATCAATTATCACAAGTCAATCCCCGCGTTCGGTAGCGCCTCCCGCATCGATCATGAGCCGAGCTCAGCCAATCACAACGCCGCATTTCGTAGCGATGGCATCGATGTCATCGATATGCATCACTATGGTCTCAGAGCATGTGCCGAGGGGACTTGGACTGAGACTGGTAGTGTTTTTTGTTCTTGTTCTTGTTTTAGGGCTGCAAGGATCCCTTGGGGAACACTATGAGCCCTGTGTTTTTTGTTTACATTTTAGCCACAGATTCTTAGATTTCCACTGTCGGAGACGTTTAAGCTAAGTTTCTGATCTGTCAGAGACTGAGGTTCATCCAGGAACAATGTACTAAGGTCTTTTGAAGTTGTAGAATAAGTAATTAAGACAGTGAAGTCAATACATTCGTGTATATGATGAAGTAAGGCAGTTTAATATCGCCATCTCGGTAATCAGGAATTGGTCTTACAACAGATGGTCAAGAAACGCCCTAAAATCTGACTATTGATAACACAACGCCTACTGTACTTAACTGTCTACATACAGACAGAGGCGATATAAAATGACAGACTTGATAGGGAAACACCTTAATTATATCTGACATGTAAGTAATAACCTCGGGAAAAGACAATAATGTTATCTCCATATTATTCCTCAACTACTTTCATTTAAAATTTTTACACAGTGCAGTCTCCCAAACATGTATGTACATAGTTTTCTACATACTTGTATTCATTGATGTATATGGGTTTGTGTCTTGAATGTTTGTTTATAATCTAAGAATAATCTATTGTATTGTACAAGTCAATAAATTTTCTTGGTTTTCTATCATGTTTACCTAAAAAGACATTACTTTTTAAGTAAATTACAACAATAATTTAATATGAATATTCAGATGGTTTGGACACCTGAAAAGACTGGGTGAGTTGCCAAGAAGGATGTACAATGCTGGGATCATCTTCTGAGTCACGTAATCCTACTATTGCCACTTAGAAAACAATATGAAACATAGCTAAAAAAAAAACAACTTTTTATTAATTGAAAAGTTAGAATCAAGAACGGATAAATTTTTATTTAGGTTAGGTTAGGTTATTTTCTTAAACAATTTCCTGTCGAGCAATTGATAGTTTGAGAAATTATTTCTTGAGCAATTTACTGTCGAGCAATTTACTTCGAGAAATTTACCTAGATTCAGGCTATAATATGACAATCAGGAAAAAAATATCAAAAGTAAAATGCCTAACTTTTGGGTAATTAAATAAAGAAAGCTCATATAACGGAACCTAACTGAGCCAAACCGTACCTAGCCAAACCTAATCTAACCATAACCTAACGTAACCTAACCGGTATTAATTTATATCATCAGAATCTCTAGAGAATTCAGAGCTGTACTTTTGCATTACCTGTTGCATTTTGATAAGATCTTATTCCAAATTCTGTCGCAAATTCTTAGTTTGTGAGATATTCATTATTTTCTGTGACATCTCTTTGAAAAGTAATAAGGAAAATAATCTAAAGTAAAATGCCTAACTTTTGGGTAATGAAATATAAAAAGCTTATATAACCGAGCCAAACTGTACCTAGCCAAACCTAATCTAACCACAACCTAATGTAACCTAACCAGTATTAATTTACATCATCAGAATGCTCTGAAAATTCAGAGCTGTACTTTTGCAATACCTGTTGCATTTTTATGTTTTCTTAATCCAAATTCTGTCGTAAATTCTTAGTTTGTGAGATATTCAATGTTTTCAGAGAGATCTCTTCGAAAAGTAAAGTTTAGTTTAGTTTTAACAAGGTTCTGATGTTTGTCAATGTAGGTTAGGGTTTTGGTTAATTTATGTTATGTTAGGTTAGGTTTAGGGCAAGATTCGTAAGACGACCCAGTCTTTTTTTGACAGCAATTTTTTCTGATAGATTTTGATGTGTTTTTAATTAATCTGATGTTTGTTATGCCAAGCAATTTTTTTTCCTCAAGGTAAAAATTGCCACAAAAAAGTCAGATTAATTCGAAACCATCAAAATCAATAGGAGAAAAAAAAATTTCAGTAAACCTAAGCAAACCTAATTAAAACTAATCTAACCCAAGCAAATCTAAGTAAGACTAACCTAACTAAATCTAACCTTCTTTAACCAAATCAGGTAAAGATTCGTAAGATGACCCACTCGATATCTCGTTATCTTTATAATGCACTGCAAATTCAACCTCAGATACTTGCTCAGATAGGTTAGGTTAGGTTTGATTATGTTTGCTTAGGTTAGGTTGGTTAATTAGGTTTGCTTAAGGTTACTGAAAATAATTTTTTTCTTATTGACTTTGATGGTTTGAATTAATTTCACTTTTTTGTGGCAATTTTTACCTTTGGGAAAAAATGCATTGCATAACAAACATCACATTTATTCAAAACACATAAAAATCTATCAGGACTGGTTCGTCTTCAAAAGACTTTACCTAGGTTAATTTAGAAGCTATCAAATGTTCTCTATAAATAAGAGTAGGGAGTTGGACGAATTGCAGACATTTTATTTCGTATACAGACTCCATAATGGTGAAGATGTAAAATTATACCCCATAACCTAACATAACATAACCGCCTGAAACCTTTACAGACGTGTTGAGTACACTAGATGTATAGTATGTACGACTTCATATTTATATCGATATCGTCAAAGCAGTAGTTATGCAGAAATAACAAACTATTTACTGACAATCATTGTATTTTGTCTTCTCCCAAAAAACCCGCATTCCCACAGGTCCCCAGAATTGTTGGGGGTTGATGAGGATGTTTTATTAGATATGCATTTGCGACGAAAATCAATGTCAAAATCGTTCGAAATGGATCATTTTTTATACGAAAAGTGTGTTATTTACATCCAAGTGCATTGGGAGAGCTAAAAATTTACCAGCCACACAATCACCTACGCTATATCAGTACTCTCACAAGAGTTTACGGCTTCTTTTATATCCTCACATCTTCTTGCCACCTAAATACTGTGTTTACTGCGGCTATAATTGCTCCAGACTCTATTATATGTTAATCAGCAAGTTTTTTCTACGGCGATAAAGGTGCCCATGAAGAGGGTGCGCCGCCATGTTGGCTCAATCAGCTGATTATCTCAACACTAAAAAAAAGAAAACACATAGCGACGTCGCTATGTGTCCAATATCGTTCGGTGGGCAAATTCTTCACCCCCCCACCTCGCTGAACGCGGCCCAGGACTGGGCAGTCGGGGGGCAGGAGGACCGACGAGGGGGAAAGGGGGGTGGAACATCCTAACACGAGATAGATAGATAGATAGATAGATATTTTATTGACCACAAATTTGAAAATAAATATAAATTTCTTCCAGTTAATGGTCCATAATAATAATTATAATTTCTTTCAGTTTTCATTATATAACTTTTTCTCACATGCGCACATAAATATCACCCTAAAAAGTGAACTCCAGAGTCATTCTAAAATATACATATATATATATATATATATATATATATATATATATATATATATATATATATATATATATATATATACATACATACATATACACTACACATACATGAAAATATTTCAAGGAAGATAAGAATTCCGGCAAAAAAGTGCATAAAAACATTCCTAAAACTATAAAACATTTAAATTCCCAAAAAACAAAATTATTATAAAAATATTAAAACGTATCTAACTAAAATTACTATCATCGATAAAACAGAACTGTGGCTACTAATAGCTAAAAAAAATGTGATTGAAACCAACTGAAAACCAAACTCAACCATCCTAAATACCACGAGACGATGAAAACAAAAAACAAAACAAAAGGGAGATAACAACATGAGATAAAACGTGATATATTTTAAACTAGAAAATTGTTAAAGTTCCCACGAACATAAAATCAAAATGATAATACTAAAACAGTTTATATAAAATAACAAACGAAAACCAAATACAAAAATCTGAACAATAAAATTCCAAACATACAATAAAAATTATGAAAACTCAGCAAGGACAGGCGTTGTCAAAAGCCCGCGCCTTCTCAGGCGGAGTGAAAGAGGAAGTTTCTCACAAATTTTCTCCGAACTTGAAAAGGAATGCCCTGATGGCTTTGAGAACTACACCAGAATGTCTGTTATTTTATTCTATAAATTGCTCAACAAGATTGAATCTTATATACGTAAGGAAGACACCCATCTCCGCGAGAGCATCTCTCCTGGCCCGCGTTCAGTCCGTCACTGAGCGTCACTCATCCCATCAAATGCCTCTCGCTCAAGACTGCTTCGCCCACCGTCTAGTCCCGCCTACTTTACCATATATGGGAGTCGAGACTGACCAGTCCCGTGATTCCCCGACTGCCCAGCCCTAGTGTAGACGGGCCTTTAGAGTTGAGATAAGAATTAAATTTGATTCAAAATTTTCAGTTTGTGGTTAGGTTGGAGTTTAAAAACTACTTGAATACTTTGGCCATCTCGGTTTATCAACTTGTCATAAAATACAAATTGAAAATAAACCTTGGACGAGCAAGTAAGATTGTGACAACAGGCTTCTGCATGTTGGAAGCCGGGAAGGCTCGGGAACATCCCCGGAAGGTGAAGCTTTTCCTTGAGAAGCCAGGCGCTAGAGTGTCCCTCGCTACGCTCACTGCGAGTAAGAGGAAACCTTTTCTAGTTATATATTCAAAGCACATCAGTATTTGAAAGGGTAAAGAACACGGGAAACATGACCCAAGAGATTCGTTGGGAGGACTCGTTGCCCTGAGGCACGTCTCGCCACGGACAACTGGAAGCAGCTTTGAGCTTGTTTTCAGTGTGGTTTTTTCTACTTCAATACTCTCAGCATCGCAGTTTTTGAAGGTGTAGATAATGTTACTGAAAGTGGGAAACAAAAACTAAGAGGCTGGGTGGAAGGACCCGTTGCCCTGAGGCACGCCTTGCCACGGACAACTGGAAGCAGCTTTGAGCTTGTTTTCAGTGTGGTTTTTTCTATTTCAATACTCTCAGCATCGCAGTTTTTGAAGGTGTAAATAATGTTACTGAAAGTGGGAAACAAAAACTAAGAGGCTGGGTGGAAGGACCCGTTGTCCTGAGGTACGCCTCGCCAAGGACAACTGGAAGCAGTTTTGAGATTGTTTTCAGTGTGGTTTTTTCTACTTCAATACTCTCAGCATCTCGGTTTTTGAACTCTGCAAAAACAGCATCAGACTTTCTGAGTCTAGAAGTGCGCGATACCAACAGGGTGACCTGCCTCAAGCAGAGGCCCTTTATATATATATACTATATAATACTGCCGCGGCCCAAGGGTAGCCACCCACTTGGGCAAGAGACTGTGTAACCTTGACGAGGTGCGGCAGCTTGTTCTTACTGATGTTTTTACTTGGGATTGGTGGCTACAATCCTGTTACCTTAGCAGAGTGAGTGCCAGTGGTACTAATTAGCAGTCTCGCGGAAGCCAGTTGGCCTAGCAAGCCGCTGGTGGATTAAATATCGCTACAGAAACTATAGCAAAGCCTCGGATTCGGACGGATAATTAACCCACTCCCCCATCCATCAAGCCCTGCCCCACTTCTCTCCCTCACCACACTCTCCTATTTATCCAGCCGTGCCCCTTCTTCTCTCCCTCATTCCACTCCCCTATCCATCCAGCCCTGCCCCCTTTTCTCTCCCTCATCCTCACTCCCCAATCAATCCAGCCCTGTCCCCTCCTCTCTCCCTCACCCCACTCCCACATCCATCAATCCCTGCCCCACTCCTCTCCCTCACCACACTCTCCCATCCATCCAGCCGTGCCTCTTCTTCTTTCCCTCACCCCACTCCATCACCCATCCAGCCCTACCCAATTTTCTCACCATCACCCCACTCCCTCATCAATCCAGCCCTGCCCCCTTTTCTCTCCCTCGCCCAACTCCCCGATCCATACAGCTTCTTTTCTCACCCTCACCCCAATCCCCCATCAATCCAGCCTAGCCCCTCTTCTCTCTCTCAACCCACTCTCATATCAATCCAGTCCTGGCCCTTCTTCTCTCCCTCAACCCACTCCCTCACCCATCCAGCCCTGCCCTTTCTTCTCTCCCTCAACTTACTTCCCCATCCATCCATCCCTGCCCGCTCCTCTCTCCCTTACCTCACTCCCCCATCCATCAAGCCCTGCCCCACTCCTCTCCCTCACCACCCTCTCCCATCCATCCAGCCCTGCCCCTTCTTCTCTCCCTCACTCCACTCCCCTATCCATCCAGCCCTGCCCCCTTTTCTCTCCTTCATCCCACTCCCCCTTCCATCGAGCCCTGCACCTTTTTCTCTCCCTCATCCCTCTCTCCCATCCATCCAGCCCTGCTCCCTCTTCTCTCCCTCAACACACTCCCCTATCCATCCAGCCCTGCCCCTTCTTCTCTCCCTCACCCCACTCCCCCATCCATCAAGCTTTGCTCCCTTTTCTATCCCTCACCCCACTCCCGCAATCATCAAACACTGCCCCGCCTCTCTCCCTCACCCCACTTCCCTATCCATCCAGCCCTACCCCCTTTTCTCACCATCATCCCACTCCCTCATCAATCCAGCCCTGCCCCCATTTCTCTCCCTCGCCCAACTCCCCAATCCATCCAGCTTCTTTTCTCACACTCACCCCACTCCCCTATCAATCCAGCCTGGCCCCTCTTCTCTCTCTCAACCTACTCCCATATCAATCCAGCCATGGTCCCTCTTCTCTTTCTCAACCCACTCCCTCACCCATCCAGCCCTGTCCTTTATTCTCTCCATCAACTTACTTCCCCATCCATCCAGCCCTGCCCCCTCCTCTCTCCCTTACCCCACTCCCTCACCCATCAAGCCCTGCCCCACTCCTCTCCCTCACCACACTCTCCCATCCATCCAGCCGTGCCCCTTCTTTTCTCCCTTACTCCACTCCCCTATCCATCCAGCCTTGCCCCCTTTTCTCTCCCTCATCCCCACTCCCCAATCAATCCAGCCCTGTCCCATCCTCTCTCCCTCGCCCAACTCCCCAATCCATCCAGCTTCTTTTCTCACACTCACCCCACTCCCCTATCAATCCAGCCTGGCTCTTCTTCTCTCTCTCAACCTATTCCCATATCAATCCAGCCTTGACCCCTCTTCTCTTTCTCAACCCACTCCCTCACCCATCCAGCCCTGTCCTTTATTCTCTCCCTCAACTTACTTCCCCATCCATCCTGCCCTGCCCCCTCCTCTCTCCCTTACCCCACTCCCCCATCCATCAAGCCCTGCCCCACCCCTCTCCCTCACCATACTCTCCCATCCATCCAGCCGTGCCCCTTCTTCTCTCCCTCACTCCACTCCCCTATCCCATTTTCTGTCCCTCATGCCCACTCCCCAATAAATCCAGCCCTGTCCCCTCCTCTCTCCCTCTCCCCACTCCCTTATCCATCCATCCCTATCCCTTCCTCTCTCCCTTACCCCATTCACCCATCCCACTCCCTAATCTATCCAGCCGTGCCCACTCGTCTCTCATTCACTCAACTTCTCCATCCATCAAACCCTGCCCCTTCTTCTCTCCTTCAACCCACTCCCCCATCAATGCAGCCCTGTCTCTTCCTCTCTCCCTCATCCTATTCCCCCAAGCATCAAACCCCCCGCTTCTCTCCCTCATCCGACTCCCCCATCCATCAATCCCTTCCCCCTTCTTCTCTCCCTCAACCCACTCGCCCATCCATCAAAGCCTGCCCCTTTTTCTCTCCCTCACCCCACTCCGCCATTCATCAAGCCTTGCCCCCTCCTTTCTCCCTCACCCCACTCCTCCATCTCTTCTCTCTCCCTCACACAAATCCCCCATCCATCAAGTCCTAACCCCTCCTTTCACTCTCAACCCACTCCCCTATTCATCCAACCCTGCCCCCTCCTCTTTCCCTAACCCCACTCCCCTATCCATCTAGTACTATCTCGTTCTCTCACCCTCACTCCACTCTCCCATCCATCCAGCCCTGCCCCCTCCTCTCACCCTCACTTCACGCTCCCATCCATCCACCCCTGCCCCCTCCTCTCTCCCTCACCCCACTACCCCATCAATCCAGCCTTGCCCCCTCCTCTCTCCTTTACCCCAGTACCCTATTCATCCAGCCCTGCTCCCTCCTTTCTCCCTCACTCTACTCCCCCATCCATCCAGCCCTGCCCCATTCTCTCTCAATCACCCCACTCACCCATTCATTAAGCCCTGCCCCCTCCTCTCTCCCTCACCCGACTCCCCCATCCATCCATCCTTGCCTCTTCTCCCTCCCTCACCTAACTCCCCCATCCATCGAGACCTACCCCTTCTTCTCTCCCTTACCCCACTCCCATTTAATCCAACCCTGCCCCCTCCTCTCTCTCTCTCTCATCCCACTCCCCCATTCATTCAGCCCTGCCCCCTCCTCTCTCCCTCACCCCACTCCCCCATCCATCCATCCCTGCTCCCTTTTATCTCCCTCATCCCACTCGCCAATCCATCCAACCTTGCTTCAGCTTCTCTCCCTCACCTCACTCCCCCATCCATCCAGCCTTACTCCTTCTTCTCACTCTCACCCAACTCCCACATCAATCCAGCCCTGCCCCTTCTTCTGTCCCTCACCCCACTCCCCCATCCATCTAGCCCAGCCCCCTTTTCTCTCCCTCACCCCACTCCCTAATCCATCCAGTCCTGCCCCCTTTTATCTCCTTCACCCCACTCCCCCATCTATTCAGCCCTGCCCCAGTCTCTCTTTCTCACCCCACTACCCCATTCATCCAACCCTGCCCCCTCCTGTCTCCCTCACTCCACTCCCCCATCCATCCAGCCCTGCCCAATTCTCTCTCAATCACCCCACTTCCCCATTCATCAAGCCCTGTCCCTCCTCTCTCCCTCACCCCACTCTCCCATCCATCCATTTAACAATATTTGATAGTTTACATATGAACATAACGAAGAGGAGGAAAATAATGCATTACAACCACTTGAACAGTTCCCATCCAACGGACAATTAACTAGGCTATTGTAACACTCAGTAAGGCTCCAGGTGCAAGATTACATTAAACCTTTTTCTTTTTCTTTCTCTATTTTTAAAGCGTGGTACCAAGAATCGTGCTACTTTTGGTACTTTACGATGCACTCTTGAAAAAAAAAAAAATAAAACCAAACAGAACCGAAGGAGAGCCACAAGATGCAGTAGTATAGTACAGTAAGTAAGCAGTCTGTTGTACCAGGAAAGCCTAGTCTAAGGTTCAAGGTATAAGGTAACATTTGCACTATTTGCTGTAGAATAACACAAGTAACAAGGAGTTTGGTGTTTGGTGTTTGGTGGTGATTCTGTGGGTGTAACAAAACCTAGAATCACAGCCTACACTCATTGACAGCATTGTGCTTATTGCGTTTCACTGGAAATAATACAGCCGTTGTGAAGCTAAATCAATACAGTAAATCACAGGAAAGTTAGACCAGAAACACGGAACCCTTTGATAATTCCCTATATGCGCCGTGAGATTTGATTATGTATATAGGGAATAAATATCACAAGGTTATTATTGTATTTGAACACATTCGGAAAGTATGATGTTAAAAGGTGTGTGTGTCCCTGGTGCGTGATGACAAAGTAATGTGTTATTACTGTCACTGCGGCATGTACGAGGACGAAACTTTTAATTTTTCCTTGTAAACTTTGGTGTGTTTTGATTTATATGTAACTCTTCATTGTCACAAATAATTTTAATTCATAAGAGGGGAAGGAGGGGATGAGAAAGAATAATGATTTGCGACAGAAACGGTTATTAGATTAATTAAAAACATTAAAATTCACCAGAAAAAAAACCAGTTTTAGTTCGTCAAAGTGAGACAGATGAAACATTAGAAATTTACCTGTTGTTTTTCGCTTCTGGTATTTATAATTTTCTCTTCATCTAGTAATCATCGAACCATTTATTTGCCCAGCTGTCTTATGACTTAAACCGCGGCGTGTAGCGTAACAAGATAAATAGACGCTTATATATGAACAGTAACTCACAGATAATAATACAACAAATATATAACGATAATGAACTTATTTTATGTATTTGTGTCTATTTTAAAAATGTAAACAGCAAATTTGTGGACTTGGTGACTCTACATGTGAAATAATTGTAAGATTAAACGAGTATTTACCAAGTATGAAGTTTGATCGTAATTTCACGAACATTTAACGACGTCACAGTGGTGCACAATGAGACGATCTACTACCATTCCACCATCAGTCCGTTTAGAGAGTAGGTTTTAGGAAGCAGCCACCAACTACCGCTGAGAGCCTATGCCACAAAGTGAGCTCGGTGAATAGATAGGGCAGGGAGGGAGGGCATTGTGCATCACTGTGACGTCGTTAAATGTTCGTGAAATTACGATAAAACTTCATACTTGGTAAGTACTCGTTTAATCTTACAATTTCTCGTCACAATATTTAACTGACGTCACAGTGGTACCCAATGAGAGCTTTAAAGAGGTTCCTAAAACCTACCAAATCACACAAAATTCAGAAAAAGGTAGCCAGTATGGAGCTGAGGAAAAGAAAATCCATAGGAACAAAGTAAAGCACAACACTGTAATTCAGAAGATAGAAAACATTAACAATTATCAAAAATATAGTGAAACACAGTCCCACAGGAACATGGAAAGAAAAATCACCCATCACCCATACCAAAAATGGGGTCAAAGAATCCTCACATTAAACCCTGAGCAGAGAAAAAGGCCAAACATTATATGACAAAACTGCCCTCGCTAACTGTCCATGCTGAGCGATGGGCTTCCAGTAGTGTTGCGTAAAGGTCGATTCCCTGGCTAAACCAATGGTTAAGACAATCGTGGATAACGGCAAAACCAGGGCCGCTTTGCTGGACGATGCAGATCTAGTCGAATAGGGAGAAAATATAGTAAGGTCAATGCCAGCAGCCCCCATCACATCTCTCACCCAACGACGCAAAGTATCACGAGAGGCCAGCCGTACTGGAGGTCGTGTCGTCAAGAAAATCCCCGTAAGCGCCCCTCGGATGGTCGTTGTCCTATCAAGATAATGCTCAATGGTGTGCACAACGCATAAGCAGTTGTCATGCGGGTAAGCCTCAAAGACCACCCTTGACAGAAGGACCCCAGGACGGGAAGTTTTCACCAGATCGCCAATCCCAAAAACAACCTGAGTCTCAGAGACAAACAAATTTCTTGTGTCCAGCAAATGCAAGGTCTGGCTGCGTTGGCCAGTCAACAAGAACATAAGAACGACCAATTTTATGGATAACTGAGGAAAGGACAAATCCTCCGTGGGACCCAGACTGCAAATATTAATCCAGAACTAGCCGAGGATCCCAAGTCATGCAGGAGCGGGGAAAAGACGGTCTCTCCAGGAAGACTGCCTCATGAAACGGGAAACTAAAGGATGTTGTCCCGCAGGACGTCCATCAAAAGTAGCAACTGCAGAGATGCCAGACCGGATAGTGTTTATAGAGCTGTACCCGCGGCCTGTCCCCCATTTAAATTCTGACAAAAGATAGTCCAGAAGGACATTCACAGGTGGTTGAAACGGATCCACTTCCCTGCCGAGGCAAAATGACAGCCAGCTGTTGATACGCGGCCCATATTGTGCCTTAGTGCTAGATCTCCAGGACCGAAAGAAAACCTGGGCAACCTCTGTTGCAAGGCCTCGACGTGTGAACGCTGCCCGGAGAGCACCATCGCTGTCAAGATCAACCCCCGAGCCCGAGGGTGTGCAAGAGTTAGCTGTTGCGGTAAAAGCAGAGGACAGCGTGGAAGCAAGACTGGATCGGCTGCTAACATCTGAAGGGCCGCTGGAAACCACACCTGAGTTGGCCACAGTGGGAGAATCATCAGCGCCGTCACCCCGTAGTCCTGCAGTTTTCGGAGAGCCCTGGATATCACACTGAAAGGTGGAAAATATATAAACTCTTCCCACCTCAATCCAAGGTAAAGGCATTAATGCACATAGCAGATGGGCCTGGCCTCCAAGAAACATAGTCAGGTAACTGAGCATTTATCTGTGTAGCAAAAAGATTGATATCAGGAGTATAAAAACGCTGACAAATCATCCTGAAAATACACGGCTGTAACATCCACTCCCCATCCATCCTACTGACGCTAGACTCTGTGTCTGCTGTCACATTGTATAAACCCTGTACATGCTGTGCCGACAAAGTAATATCCCTAGAAGCAGCCCACTCAAAAAACTGTTCTGTAAAAGCATGAAGCATAGGTCGTGTGCTACCACAACGATCAATACATGCAACCGCAGTGGTGTTGTCAGAGCGAAGCCTAATATGAGAGCCATTCTTATCCCGACAAAGTGACTGCAAGCCCAACAGAATGGCCCTTAACTCCAAAGAGTTTAAAATGATCCAGCTCCTTGTGGGCCCAGTGACCTCCAGTTGTAAAGTCCCCCATCGAAGCACCCCAGCCAGTCAGGCAGGCATCCGTAAACAGCTAACATGTTGGAGAAGAAGAGCGGAGCGACCTCTCCTGAAAAACTACATTAGTCACCGACCAAGTGACTAATTCCCGGGCATGAGCATCTAAAACAACGCGGGAATGATAATCGCCATAGGACCGAGAGAGATCCCTGTTACGAATAATCTCCAGGTACCTGTAACGGAGAGGAGCTAACTCTACAGCAGGGCCAGAAACCACCGCTAAACCAATAAAAGAGGACAAGTCTTGTAAGGTGATATCCCTGTTGAGGAGGAGCAAACCTTTTTCCTTGATGCGCTCCCTCCTACAGGAGGACAAAGTCAAGGAAACATAGTCGAGAACCACACCAAGGAATGTAACCCTCTGGATAGGCTCCAGGACCGACTTCCGCACATTGATGGTGAGACCCAGAGAGTGAAAGAAATGCAAGGCATAGCCCACCTGGGTCCGCAAGGCCTCTAGCGATAAAGCAATAAAAGATAGTCATCGAAATAACAAACCACAACCATTCCAAGAGACCGAAGATGGGAGAAGACAGGTTTCAGTAACTTTGTAAAGGTGCGAGGAGCAGAAGATAACTCCTGAGGGAGACAAGTAAATTTAAAAGCGCGGCCTTTCCATCAAAACTGAAGCCATTTTCTATCCTCAGGCCTAACATAAACTGAATAATAGGCATCCTTGAAATCAACTGTAACAAAAAAACAGTTAGGGAGGATTAAAGGAATCACATCCTTCAGAGTGTCCATCTTAAAATGAATATAAGGCACATGAACATTAAGGTCCATCAAGTTTAGAATAACCCTCGCCGGCCCGAACCGGCTTTATGATGGGGAACAAAACCGTGATCTTCAGGTATTCACTATTGACTGTTTGAGGAACTGACGTAAGGCATCGTTCAGGGTCTGAACATCCGCCCAATACAGGGTGAGAGGACGTGAAGGCACAGTCTGAAAAGGTATGGACACAAATTCTAGAAATTTTCCCTTAACCACATCATGAATCCAAGGATCCTGCATGAGACCCCCACAGTAGGTTAACAGAGAAAATCTTACACCCTCTAAAGTTATCAGGTGTATTAACTAAAGGAGGAAATCCGGAAATCACTGGAGAGGCTACTGCAGCTTCGGCCCATGCATCCCCCTCCCCTGGGGAGGCTGCTGGCCTAAAAAAGGCCGGGACTGGAAACGGGGCCGGGACTGGAAGCAGCACTTGCTAAGGTACTAATATGGCAAGAAAGCAGCAGCTGCTTCCATTCCTAGGTCAGATCACTTTGGGAATCACTTTTGAGTGTATCTAACACATCACTTTCCCTCACTAGCACAAGTTACTTAGGTGTTATTACAGTGTTACACCCGTTTCATTATGAAGATCACCTAGGTGTTAAAGGGTGTGTTTTGCACATATAACACACTCATCTATTGCTTTTCTGTCACAATGACTTCGTTCATCGTAAGTAAATTGTTACTTATTTGTTACTTGTTGTCGTTATTTAACAGGTCCCACTCCGCCAATGGCGCTCTGCAGGACCGTTCACGTATGATTTTATCAAAGAGCATATGAATCACGAATAGTCATGTCATCAAGGTTGTAGCACTCAGAGAATAAGTATGTTTTTATTGTGTTAAGAACTGACCACGGATGCCGACCTCACCGTTAGGTAAAATTTTATAGGTTAATTTAAGTTAGATTAAGTTAGAAAAAAGTGATGTTGGAAAGTCTGAACCAAGCAACACAAGAACAATGTTGGGCTCGGCGAGTGTAACACTGTAAATTTACCATTATTTTCATGTTTATATTTGTTATTTGTATAACGTTCAAGTATTAGTCATTGTGCAGGATGGTAGAGCACATCTCCGTGACAGGCTAGGTGACAGCAAAGATGGTCTGGATGGAAGTAGTAGTCAAAGTGCCAAAGTGGGGGTAATGGGGGGGGTAAAATGGGGGTAACCAAAGTGGGGGGGTAAAATGGGGGTAACCAAAGTGGGGGGGGGTAAAATGGGGGGTCACCAAAGTGGGGGTAAAATGGGGATAACCAAAGTGGGGGGGTAAAATGGGGGTCACCAAAGTGGGGGTAAAATGGGTGTAACCAAAGTGGGGGTGTAAAATGGGGGTAACCAAAGTTGGGGTGGTGGTAAAATGGGTGTAACCAAAGTGGGGGGGACATCCTCTTCTTACACACACACACACACACACACACACACACACACACACACACACACACACACACACACACACACATACACACACACACACACACACACACACACCTGTTTCCTCCTCTTCCCATCTGATCTTGAAGTTTGATTAATGGACCTTGGGGGGACCCGCGGTGATCCGGTATCGCTAATGGCCTTTGGGGGATTCCGCTTGTTTTCAAGGAGTGTGTGTGTGTGTGTGTGTGTGTGTGTGTGTGTGTGTGTGTGTGTGTGTGTGTGTGTGTGTGGTGAGCGGAATTGGTTGGGAGATATAAAGACGAACGCACTGACACACACACACACACACACACACACACACACACACACACACACACACACACACACACACACACACACACACACACACACACACACACCTGTTTCCTCCTCTTCCCATCTGATCTTGAAGTTTGATTAATGGACCTTGGGGGGACCCGCGGTGATCCGGTATTGCTAATGGCCTTTGGGGGATTCCACTTGTTTTCAAGGAGTGTGTGTGTGTGTGTGTGTGTGTGTGTGTGTGTGTGTGTGTGTGTGTGTGTGTGTGTGTGTGTGTGTGTGTGTGTGTGTGGTGAGCGGAATTGGTTGGGAGATATAAAGACGAACGCACTGATATAGTCATCTTTAACGAGACTTGGGGGTCCCCCCGCAGTGATCCAGTATCGCTAATGACCTTTGGGATGACCTTTGGGGGATTCCACTTGTTCTCAAGGAGTGTGTGTGTGTGTGTGTGTGTGTGTGTGTGTGTGTGTGTGTGTGTGTGTGTGTGTGTGTGTGTGTGTGTGTGTGTGCGAGAGAGAGAGAGAGAGAGAGAGAAAAAACCTATATATAAGGAACCGCTTTGACGCCAGGGGTCACAGAACGCTCTCGTTTTCATAGCCAGGGGTCACAGAACGCTCTCGTTTTCATAAACATGAAGAAACCCGTTAAGCGTTTTGAAGTACCAGTTCCATGTGTATCATATGCAGAAGCATCTGCGCCGGGTCATACATGTGTGCGTTGCATGTGCCAAAAATACTTCACCCTGTCATCGATACAACAACATAGAGCGAACTGCATTCCCAGGGGTCTCGGAATTGGATCCAAAGATATTACCAGAATTAAACCGGGTTGCAGCGCAGAACCACGGACATGTCTCAATGATGAAGAGAGGTAAAACCAATGACAAGCCACAGCTCATTGTCTTCCGTAATGCAATAGCGTTTAATATGAGAAACATTCTTATATTTTAAGCGACACGGTGAAATATGTATGGGTAGAGAGGCTAATTTTTGTGTTTATTCCTCTTTCAAAGGACTACCTCCGATGCAGAAGAGTCTTTCAGGCTCAGTCAATGCCCCGTCTCGCCAGTGATTGGTAAAGGCCGGAAAAGGAAACGGACGAATACACATGGTGTGTTTCTGTTTTTATATTACACACACACACACACACACACACACACACACACACACACACACACACACACACACACACACACACATGCACACACACACACACACACACACACACACACACACACACACACACACACACACACACACACACACACACACACACACACTGTGTTGTTTGTAATTAGATGCTTATATTAAGGACATATCCATTCAAAGGCAATATCAATTTACTGTTCCTCAGACGCCCGTGGAAAAAAGCAAGTTCATCGCGAGGATTCCCCCCGACCAGGACCTAGTGGTTACAATTCAGGTCGACCAACAACACCCCCGTCATCGTGCGAAGATACAGATGATTGCCCCGGGACTAGTGGTTATAACCCTGGTCGTTCATCGCAAGCGCCAATTAGCGGTAAGTTTCTATTTACATATTTATTGAATAACAATCATGCTGTAATTAGTTGCCTATATGGTCATGTTTGTACTATGAAAAAATTATGATATCGCCATGTGGCTATTTGATATTATTTTTACTCTTCCTCAGACGCCTATGTAAAAACACATGTTCGTCGCGAGGATTCACCACAACCAGGACCTAGCGGCTACAAACCGGGGCGTCCAACATCTAGTGTAAGCAGTGAACATTTTAACGGGGCTTTCACAACGATAGACGTACCTATCCCATTGGAAGACAGTGGAAACATTGCGATGGTTTTCAACAACACTGAACGTCTTCGCGAAGCAGTAGAGTCTGTCTTCCAGGGCTACCGACATGCTAGGCCTCCATCGTTCAAAACCTACGTAGATGCGCATCTGCGTTTAGTCAGAGAAGTCCCCAACGAAGAACCACAGTACAGGGATATGTACATGCGAAGTCCAATCCAAGTCATTAGCCACGACAGCATTGGTTCATATGTGCGTGAACTATCGGAATATTTTGTTAATCGGTTTGATAGTGACGTGTCAGAAGAAGAAGGTAGCGGGTATACGTTAGATGAAATTGTTAGTTTAAAACTGTCCTTCGCTCTTATAATGCTTCACAGTAGGATCGGAGAATATGTGCCTTATCCTAAGGGTGTTCCTGGGAAAACACAAGTTCTCAATCCTTCAGGACCCACGGACTGCGTTTTCCAGGTCCTAGCAGCCTATCGTTGTCTAAAGTCAGGAAATGTAGTTCCAAGCGGTAGACAGCGGGGGGATGCCTGTGTGACAGCTATTAATACCGGTGACATTCAGAGCCCGGTGTCTTGGGAAGACCTAGGACAGCTTGAAAGATTAAATGAAATGTGTATTCGCGTTTACAACCTAGATCGCATTAAAGGCAAAAAAGGTGAACTAACACTAGTTAGAAAGGGACTCAAAGATAAAGAAGTAGTTCATTGCCTGTTGTTGGGGAATAGGCATCTAGCGCTTATCCCAAACTTTCACAGCTACATGAATGTGTTTACCCATCAACGTCGTGTGAAAAAAATTTACTGTGATATATGCATATGCGCGTTTGAGAACAAGACAGCGCTTGACGAACATAAGATGATTTGCCCAGTGGGAGTAACAAGACTAAAATTCCCACCCGCGGGGTCAAAAGTGAAATTCCAAAATCATGCAAAAGCATATGAGACATCGTATTTGTGTTTCTACGACTTCGAAAGTATTCTAGTTGAGCCTTCTTCAAATGTGTCTACATGCGTAAAGCGTCAGCACTTTGCCATAGCGTATGCTTACATTGTAGTGAATAGAAACTTAGAAACAGTAAAAAGCGGGTCCTATTGTGGAAGAGATTGTGTGAATCATTTTATTCAAACAATGCAGTGTACTTGGAAAAAATTAAAGTTTTCCTCCGGGTATAATAAGATCCATATGACCGCTGAAGATGTGGCGCGTCACAATGAACAAACTCACTGTCTTCTTTGTAAACAGGAGTGTTTAAAAGGCAAATTAGTTAAACACCACGACCATGAAAAATCAGGAAACAATTACATTGGAGGTTATTGTATTAGATGCAACCTTCAAATGAAAAATCACAAAATGCAGCTCACTCTCATTGCACATAACTCTAATTATGATTTAGCGCTAATCCTGCATGAATTAACTCTACCCGACTTGAAAATCAAACTAAGACCAAAGCAATCGGTTCAAAAATATCATGAGGTCGTTATAAATGACTTGAGATTTATTGACTCCCATGCATTTATGCCTGGTTCACTTGGGGATTTAGCGAACCAATTCATCGCCAATGGGAGCGAGCCCATTTACACACAGCAGATGTTGAAAGATGTGCCAGCGCCCGCTTTACCGTTACTGATCAAGGGAAAGCAGGTAATGTGCTACGACTATCTCAATTCGCTGGAACGACTTTCTGAAACACGTCTTCCGCCCCGCGAAGAATTTTTCAATTCGCTTCATGGAACAGAACTTTCCGAAAGCGAGTATCAACACGCGGAAAAGGTTTGGAAAGTAGCTGGGTGTCAGAACCTCAAGGACTATTTGTTACTATATGTTAAAGTAGATGTTGGTCTCCTGTGCGATGTGTTCCTAGAATGGCGGGGGGTCTTGAAAACTCAATGGGGACTGGATATTGCGAATTATGTTAGCCTGCCCGGATTTGCCTATGACTCTTTTCTGTTAAAAACACAAAAATAATTGGAAGTATTTATGCAGTGAATGTAATATACTTCAATACAAGACAAAGTAATATACTATACTTACTTTTTATGGACACGTGTTAAATGTTTGATGGCATACAGGCATTAAAAACTTGCTGTAAGCAAATCTCATCACGTGTTCGTCGTTCTTCGAATATTCGGTCTTGGAAAACTCCATACATATTTTTTCAAGAGTTTCTCTTGCACCCAAGTGAGAAACATTGTATGCAAAGTACATGGCATAAGCCCCACACACATCGCTCCGCGTGCTTTGCAACCGAAATGCATTTTTATATATATTGAGCCCAGGGTAATAGTTATATTTAAAATAATCAGAGTATAATTTCGGATCAAAAGCATAGCTATCTAAGAACACTAGCATGCCCGGTTCATAGTAAAGGCAAATCCAGTGTCCCATTTCCCTTTTAGAATAACTTGGTAGCGTGTTGACAATGCAGACTACAGGTTTTCTATATCGAGGTATAGATTTGACCTCGTCTGCTAATAACACACCTAAAAACAAGGCCTGCTTTCCCATGCACCCCCTCAATCCTCTTTCAATCTCCATGTTGTTCATCGCACAACACCCGCTTCAAGCGCGTACATCACAATGCAGTCGTCTCTCAGAGTTAACTGTTATTATACCCACAGTTTCACCAAACAGTATCAACAGACGGTTCTCGTTTTCTCCCTTGCTTAGATTCAAGCTAAGTCTTAGCCCTCCATTCATTTCAACAGGCAAATTATCATTCAGGTTTTCAGCCCGCAAATCAAAAGTACAAATCATTGCCCCCTTGTCGAAAATTTCTTTTCCGATTAAGTGGTCGCTGTGAAAACCAAGTGCATCTAAAGTACGATGGTATAACTCGGCATAATCATGAGGGAATTTACTAGGAATATTATACATGGTTCGACCGTTAACACTCAGGTTTATCTGACTTATATCGCCATGGCTCAAATATAATGGGTTTAGCGTGTAGTCACCGGAATGAGCTTCCATACTCGTTATTATAAGCGAGAGTTTTTCCGGAATAACATTACCCCAGGGTTGATCGTACGTTCCCATGGTTTGGTCTTTGGCTAACACATAGGTTTTCAGGAGGGTTTTGGTAAATGTCGATTTTAAAAGATTGCCGGCAGCGAGAGACGCGTTTAAAGCATGAAGTGCATTAGGGTAAGGAAACACTCGCGTATAAAGGAGCTTGGCTGAATCTATATGCAGACGAATTTTATCACCATTAGATGGAGAATTTAGCAGCCATGCGTTGCTAGATAGTTCCATTCGGAGTCTAACCGAAATACCGTCGAGCAAGTAACTGTCTAAAGAACTTATGTCCAAAAGAACTGGGGAACAGAGTTGTATGCCATGTGTCTTAACCCGCTTCAGAATGGTCTTGTGTTGTGCACTGGCATTGTCAAATTATTCTGTTGTTACTTTGGAAATAAACCCATTCTCAGGGATGTTAATATTAGCATTAGCTCCAATTGTATTCAGTTTGTTGGGCGGCAAAGTATTCAGCATTTTAACGTATGACGTGTACCCATAAAGTACATTATTTTCAACAGATACATCTCCCAAAAAACATTGCACAGATTTGAATAGACTGTGCGCTGTATTATTTGTAAATTCAACATGTTGATCATCTGTGACAGGAGTAGTATTGTCTTCCATAGTTAAGCGTAATGAGGTGTGCAAAACCAATTTTCCCAAATCAATCAAGCTACCAAGAGTTCCAGGAATGAGAAAATCTATATATTTATCGGATAATTTCATATTGAATCCAAGGTTAGTAGGTAAAACATCAGCGTCATAACGCGAGGCAATCGTTGTTTCCAATAATCTCATTTTGTTGGGGCGGGGAAACAATTCGCTGACACCAGCAGCATATTGACCCAGGGGAGAATGCTGGTTCCCAACACCAATCGCACTTGAGATGCTCGCCATACTGGTGATAGTACAACAATGATTACAACTCGGTAAAGATGTCCTTTTTATAGCACCTTTTCCTCCCGACTCGCTTGACTTTCTTTTTTCCCGCTTCCTCTGGTCAGTTTTAGTGCGGCTTGCTTTAGGGAATTAATTCCATGTTTTTTTATGGAGCTTTTCAAGTTGCTTCCCTGTGAAATATCGTCTAGAGCATTGTTACCAAATGTTCGAGCGGAAGGCACAATGACATTTTTCACCAGGAAAGGGAAGGCTCTTTTAGCAAGTCCTACTAAGACTGAGAATAAACCCCCGCCTCTGCGATAGCTTGGTTCGTAGGAAAGTGTGACTATATCATCAATACCACTCCCTCTTGAAGTTATTTGTTTGCCATTCGAAAACAAAGTATGATATTCTGCTACGGAAGGAGGAATGAATGTAACCCTCATGGTGGCTAGAAGGAGACTGCTTGGTCAAATGGACAACATTCCTATTAATACAGCAGTAGTCAAAGATTCAACGCGACCGAATATGAAGTAAACATATAACAGGGTATCCTTCTTCGAAATACATAGGACGACCTTTTTGATCTGTAAGTTTAATGGAAATAGAATCAATTACTTTGGATTTAAGGGGTTTATATATAGTTGGATGCACGCCTTTTGTTAGTCCTCCGGAGAGTGAAAAGACATCAAGAATATTTAAATTTTTTCCAGCGTACCTAGAGGCATTGACATGGTCGGTGTAAATGAGAACACACTGTACATCGCCATTTTTCATCAAGGGGGCATGACCCAATTGTGGAACAAGAGGAGGGGGTTCAGGTTCGTCATGTACAACCAAGGAAGAAAACAAATCATAACCTATATTAGGGACAAAACCAAGAACCTGGGCCAGCCGTGCGTCAAAGGAAACTTTAATAAATGCAACTCTTGGATGATAACCATTGTAGCAGAACAAACTTAAATGATAATTTGTTGGGGTGACTGCAAGAACTTCTTTAAAATACGACAGTAAATGGTGTTTGTCCCCATCGAACATCTCCTTTAACAATGTCGTTATCATATTGTTGACACATAACACCAAATACCCAGTATCATTGCTTAAGATATTAACATCAATAGACCTCGACAGTGTATGCCTTTCAATAACCGTTGACTGTGGTGTTGGTTTTCTACCATATTCCAGATGTACGCAGCACTCTCGTTCACCGGGTTTAACATTGTAATATTGACGTGGAAGCAACACGTTCAACAGACCGACTTCATATTCCAAGTCCTTGTCTAATGTTAGGGTTTGTATGTTATTAGTAAAGCTCGTGCTGGTGTTGGGGTATATTTCCCCATCCGCGGTGCTGGTAACGTATATATGATGTGACTCCATTAAGAGCAAGCAAAACACTAGCAAAAATAGTAGAATTCTTTCATAATATAGAGGTGGATAGGATGAGATGCCAATTATATGCTGAAGGTAAATCATACTACACATCCTTACATTGTTATTTATTAACATATTCTAACATACAGTAATATACAAAGTTATTGGAAAATTGTTTGAAACTAGAGCTATTTAGGGTCCACGTTGTCTACAGCATAGTTCCCAGCATCGTCCAGTTTCCTTTTCCAGTCGCCTGTCCCAGCATCGTCCTCTGTATTCGCCAGTTTTCTTTTCTTGGTTACCTCGGGAGATTGATTTACCTTTGTTTCTGGTTCATCGTGGGCCCACCATCTGTCCAGGATGATGCATGATATATTATACAGTTGGAGCTCAGCAACGGCTTCTTGAAGATGTGGTTGGTAGTCAGCTTTCCACAGCACGTAAGGAATTCCAGCACTTGCAATATTATAGGGGAAGACAACACGTGTAATGTTGTTTTTAATCAACCATTGTACCAGTTTTTTTATGGACTCTTTAAACCAACAGAGGCGGTTATCATAAGTGTCTTCCTTTAACCCTCGAACGAAATTCTGATCTCTTGATGATTGAAGATATCCCTGGTTTATAGGATTATTTACCAGTTCACGACCGGGGGCATATTGGGTTAGGATACACGCCACATAGGGAAGATTTTTACTCGGCGGATGGCGAATATGGAGACTACCAGGAACGCCGCGATCTTCCCAGCGACACCTGTTCATCTGATAGATCGGGCTTCTTTCGTGATACAGATTACTGTGTGGATATAGCTCATGTAGGAGTCCATTAAATCCCCTCTTTTCGTGGCAGGAAGTGCAGTTGAGGGAAGAAACGATGACAGTCTTGTTGTTGTGGTAAACACCATCACCAGGAGAACCGTCTTTGTAGTTAAACACATAGGCGTCCGACATGATGTCCTCTGATATACAGCCGAGCGATGAGTAGTAGCGCTGCTTCTGGTAGCGAGGGGCGAGTAGTGTCCCTTCATCCAGCCTGCTGGTTCTTATAAGCCCACCCGAGAGCCCCCCATGTTCGAACGTGTTTATCGTCAACTCGGGTGTTTCTCCCTCCATACCGATGGGGTTGCCACTTCCTCTGTATAAGCAACGCATCCAACGCGGTTCTGTATCCACCACGTCCATGGTTCTGTTTCTCTCTTGAATCACAATGTAGGACTGTCTTATCGCGCTGGGCAAGCTGGTTTAATATGGAACCCATCCGTAAGTTGCCAACGACGACTGTTTGGTGAAACCAGATCCCTGAATCTTCTGTCGCACGCGTGAATTTCTTATTTCGCTTGGTAATATACCAGTGGCGTTCACAATGTGTTTTATAACGGCAATGTCGGCAATTGTTGGGTTTTGACTTGAATTAGAGAGTAAGTTCAACATGTTCAAGATATTGGAGGGTCGAACAGAAGACAGTAGGTTACCTCTGCTATCCCATTTTACAGTGGGATTGTCTTTTATTCGTTCTAGCAGCATGTTGACATATGGCACATTGATACTTTTAACATACAGAGGTATTAAATTACTTATTTCAGGATTGGAGGAAATCTTCTTCTCCTTAATTCCTGTGACTCTAAGTTGCACGGGTGGTGGCTTTGTGGTCAAGTACACACCAGATCGCGATATTTTCTTTTTCATGGAGCGAGGTGGCAGGTTCATTCCCGTAGGGACACTCGATGTTGCACCATGGGGCGACGCCACGGGGGTGCTGCTGCTCGTTGGTACATGTTCACCGATCAGCGCGTGGAGTGGCTGCGGGTTGAAACATGATTGCCCACTGACTCCTGGACTCGCGGGGTTCGCATATTTAGGCTTAATACCAGTTAAGACACGCTCAGCAGTAGACTCGGGGAGAAGGTAGTACGTGCGCATCATCCAAATATTTTTCCGATTAAGGAAGCGGCAATGGGTAATATAGCACCTAATATATTACCACCCCGTCTCGATGTCAATATAAGTCTTTTCTTATGGAGAGGAGTTTTCTTTCGAGCTATGGCACGTATGTCTTCCCGATAGTCGCGTAATTTCTTGATAACTTTATTACTGAGAGTAAGACGCTTCTTTAAAAAATTTGAAAATATTTCTGATATGCAGTTAAGTTGTTCTCGAGCTGCTTGCTTAATAACTCGATTTCTATCTTTTAGTTTTAATTTCTTCAAAAGCAAAACAAAGTTTTTGTGTGCACTGAGGAGCGCTGTCTTTTTACGCATTTTCTACAATGTCATTAGCGTCAATCCAGTTGTTGAATGAAGTGGGATATCCCAGCCACGATACAAAATACTGTTTTTTTCCTTTGATTTTTCGTGAACGCAGTATTTTAATATCATATGATTCGGGTAGGGCACTTAAGACGAGCTCTGGTGCATAGAATATCCCTTGTATAGGTTCTCCAGCCAAATCTTCTAAGAGGTAAGTTCTTGGATGGTTCTTGTGTTTAACTGATTTTATGCGAAAAAGCTCGTGAGTATTTTGTTGTGTGTATCCTTTATGGAATGCAGAGGAACGAGCACTACCAACAAGACGAACTATTTCTCCGACAGCCAGTGGAGGACTGATGGATGAAGCTGGTTGATTCGGGTTTTTATACATTGCGTGGAATTGGCGTTTGATTGTTGACGTGTCTTTTAAGTTATGAATAGCAAAGGGAGTTTGTTTGTTCTTCAGACCAGAATGGGGTGAGTGGTTGTAGGCACTGACCATGTTTTGCAGCTCATCAATATATCTAGAAGAATTTTGAGATGTGATGAACCTGTAGATACGTTCTTTCAGAGTACGAATTGCTCTTTCTGCCAAAGAACTTTTTATCTCATTGGAGTACACAGTGTACAACTTAACGCCCCGGGAACATAAATAGTTTTTTACTTTTCGGTTCCAGAACTCCGCGCCAAGGTCTGTGTTTAATCTTCGTAAGCCTTCAGAATCTTTATTTTCCACCACTTTTTTAATGGCCCCGAGCATCGTATTTGCGTCTTTATTCCGACATGGGACAACTTGCATATATCTAGAAAACACGTCTATGCATACCAACAAGTAGCCAATGCTATTATTTTCCTTTTTTATATGTCTTACGTCTGCTAAATCTGCGGCCATGATTACTTTTGGTTTTGAGGCTATTATCTTTTGCCGGGGAAATTTTTTATTCTGTAGCTTATGCAGAGTATATGTTTTATTGGTTCTCAGAAAGTTGAATACATCATCCTGTGTTATTGTTGGGTTTATACTTTTTGCTTTCTCCCATAATTTCTCCCGAGAGCTTAAACCATAGGGCTCGTCATGTTGGGAGTAGAGCACATGTAAGAGATCCTTCTTCTCTGAGTTCACCATTGGAATACACGTTCACCGGGGGGTTCTCCGACAATGTTTGAGCGAAATTGCAGGGATTCGGGGGTATTTATACCCAAATCAACAAGAAGATATCCATAAGACCGAGAATATACAGCATATTTATATATATCTACAAATTGGTTTGCCTTCTCTTTTCCAAATATTTGTCTACCCAGACAGTGAATTTGAGATAAATCGCGTTGTCTTAACAAGAGAAAATGAGAACAGTTCAGGCTAATATTCCTTGCATGCTTTCCCCCCATATATAAATTTTGAGTGACAAACACACACGAAATTTTGTTATGCCGTCCACGGGTAAATGCATCAACCACAGTTTTGTTCTTTACAGCATCAATGAAAATATCATCAAGCACATACAATGTTCCTCTCTCATCAAAAGTATCCTCGTTAGCAATTGGATCAATTATTTCAGATGACACCATAACTTTAGACCCTATTTCTTTGTTTCTTTGAAGTGGATGAGACGTTAAACCACATATAACAATCTTTTTGAACTTCTCATGGTACTTCACTATAAGCCTCCGCACAAGTTCCGATTTTCCAGAGTTGCTATATCCTGCAACTATTATACGTGCCGGGTGTTGGAAAATATCAAGAAGATTCTCTGAATAAGTCTCTGCCATAGCGGACATTCTATGAATGATGGTAATTGTTAAAGCACGATGCTTATATATCACAATGTGTGCACAGGACACACACACACACACACATACACACACACACATATACACACACACACACACACACACACACACACACACACACACACACACACACACACACACACACACACACTCCTTGAAAACAAGTGGAATCCCCCAAAGGTCATCCCAAAGGTCATTAGCGATACCGGATCACTGCGGGGGGACCCCCAAGTCTCGTTAAAGATGACTATATCAGTGCGTTCGTCTTTATATCTCCCAACCAATTCCGCTCACCACACACACACACACACACACACACACACACACACACACACACACACACACACACACACACACACACACACACACACTCCTTGAAAACAAGTGGAATCCCCCAAAGGCCATTAGCAATACCGGATCACCGCGGGTCCCCCCAAGGTCCATTAATCAAACTTCAAGATCAGATGGGAAGAGGAGGAAACAGGTGTGTGTGTGTGTGTGTGTGTGTGTGTGTGTGTGTGTGTGTGTGTGTGTGTGTGTGTGTGTCAGTGCGTTCGTCTTTATATCTCCCAACCAATTCCGCTCACCACACACACACACACACACACACACACACACACACACACACACACACACACCTTGAAAACAAGCGGAATCCCCCAAAGGCCATTAGCGATACCGGATCACCGCGGGTCCCCCCAAGGTCCATTAATCAAACTTCAAGATCAGATGGGAAGAGGAGGAAACAGGTGTGTGTGTGTGTGTGTTTGTGTATGTGTGTGTGTGTGTGTGTGTGTGTGTGTGTGTGTGTGTGTGTGTGTGTGTGTGTGTGTGTGTGTAAGAAGAGGATGTCCCCCCCACTTTGGTTACACCCATTTTACCACCCCCCCAACTTTGGTTACCCCCATTTTACACCCCCACTTTGGTTACCCCCATTTTACCCCCACTTTGGTGACCCCCATTTTACCCCCCCACTTTGGTTACCCCCATTTTACCCCCACTTTGGTGACCCCCCATTTTACCCCCCCACTTTGGTTATCCCCATTTTACCCCCCCACTTTGGTTACCCCCATTTTACCCCCCCATTACCCCCACTTTGGCACTTTGACTACTACTGATGGAAGCATGGCACTCCTCAAAGTGGCACTGTACCCAAGTGCCCCCGTAATGGCACTGACGAGGCGTGGTGGTGGGAAGGAGGTTAATGAGCCCCAGCACTGTGTTGGGAGTGCCACGGTAATGATGTTGCAAAGTGCCATCGTAATGGTGCAGCAGTGTCACCGTAATAGTGCAGCAGTAATGGACACAGATATATACTAAGTTACTAACATCCTCTCCAGGCACGGGAGAGCGCTCAGCTGACTTGAGGGCCTGACACGTGAAGGCGGTGAAGCGTAAGGTGGAGGAGAGAGTGTGGAAATATCTACCAATGACCGACTCCTCTTCTAAGTCGTCCTTCTCCAAGCTCCCACGCTTCTTGCTACTCGAGGACGAAGAAGAGGGACGCCTCACGCCTGGGTGGCGACGTTAAACTGCGTAACCAGAGAGACAAAGAGGATCAGATAAACACCATATGTTGTCTCCTTAGGGCGGTAGGAACCAACCCACACCTCCAAACTGCATAGTAAATAATACATATGGCAGTAAATGCATCCGTAGATCCAGATATCTTTCACCCACAGTCAACTTAGGACTGTATAGGAGAAAGCTTCCCAGGCAAACTTCAACCAGGGAGAAGCGAAGTAGCTGACTTGTTGACTGTGGGGAGGTAGAAAGTGAACTGATGACTGCTGGTGGAATGGTAGTAGAGCGTCTCATTGGGTACCGCTGTGACGTCAGTTAAATATTGTGACGTGAAATTGCTGTTGTGTTGTGTTGTGCTGAGGCTAAACTCGACTAGGCTTCGTTAGTAATATTCATTGTTTTGTTTATTAATCACTACCTACACTATACCTTCTTCACTATAATCAGAGTACTTAATTTACTCTTCATGCCACAGCGTTGAAGCCTCACCAGTATTCACGGGGAAACACTATTACAGGTGTTGGTTATGTATATTGTATTAAAGAAACACACGTCTCACCTCACTGGACGAAATAACGACATAAGAACATAAGAAATGAGGAGACTGCAAGAGGCCAGTTAATGACCTACACAAGGCAGTTCCTTGTCCCCCACCCTTGGAATAATCCAATATTTAGCTATCCCTCCTGTCATCCCTATCCATACTCTCATCCAACCGTCTTTTAAAGCTACCTATTGACTCAGCACTTACTACGTGTCTATCCAGCCTATTCCAATCGTTCATGACTCTGTTAGTGAACCAATATCTACCTATGTCTGTCCTGAATCTAAGTTTTTCTAGCTTGTACCTATTTCCACGTGTCCTATCCTAGCTACTAAATTCTAAAACCTGATCAATATTTCCCTTATTAATTTCTTTTACCCATTTGAAAATCTCAATCATATCCCCTCTTGCCCTCCTTCTCTCTAGGGAGTGGAGATTAAGACGTTTTAACCTATCTTTGTAGGGTAAATTTCTCAGCCCCTGAATCATCTTCTCTGAACTGCCTCCATGGAGCCTATATCCTTCCTATAATAAGGGGAACAAAATTGAGCTGCATAATCAAGGCGGGGTCAAACTAGCACTAAATACAACCTCAGAATGACCTCAGAATTCCTATTTGTAACACCTTCTAACAAATCCCAGTATCTTGTTGGCCCTATTTCTAGCTATAATACGCTGTTCCCTAGGGCGCAAGTCACTGCTTATTTGAACTCCCAAGTCCCTCACACTATATGACCTTCCTAAGGTATCATCATTTAATGTGCAGTCTACAGACCTATTACCTTTACCTACGCTCATAATGCTACACTTGTTAACATTGAACTGCATCTGCCATTTTTCTGACCACTCGTACAGCCTATTTAAGTCATCCTGCAGCATTCTAGCAGCATCTAAATTCTTTATCGGTCTTCCTATCTTTGTGTCATCGGCAAATTTACTGATATCACTGTTTATTCCTGTCTCTAAGTCATTTATATAAATTATGAATAACAACGGTCCTATTACTGATCCCTGTGGTACCCCACTAGTGACATTACCCCATTCTGATTTCTTCCCATTGATCTGTACCCTCTGTTCCCTAATCCATTTTAGTACCTTCCCACCTATACCATGAGCCTTAACTTTACTTAATAGTCTCCTATGGGGTACTCTGTCAAAGGCTTTACTGAAGTCCAAATAAACTATATCATACTCGTCCCCCTTATCTACTGTTTCAAATACTTTCCTATAGAAGGATAATAAATTTGTCAGGCATGACTTCCCCTTGCTAAAACCATGTTGACTATGTCTAATTAGCTTGTGTTCATCTAAATGTTTTCTAATTGTCCTTGCTATGATAGCTTCTAACATCTTGCCTACCACTGATGTTAAACTAATTTGGCGGTAGTTACTACTTTCTGCCTTATCTCCTTTCTTGAATATAGGAACTACATTTGCCTGCCTCCATAGCCTAGGGGCTACTCCTGTGTCTAGTGATTCTCTAAAAATCATCGCAATAGGTTCAACGAGTTCTTCTCTACATTCCCTAAGAATTCTCGGAAAAATGTCGTCCGGCCCTGGAGATTTAGTCTTTTTAAGTCTATCTATTTCCTTGCTAACTACTTCCCTACTTATGGCTATATATGCATTATTAAGAGGTAATGAAAATGTAATAGGTTGGACCTAAAGGATTATTGAGTAATATTAATTTTAATGTACATGTTTTGGTTGTGATCAATAAACTATCTATCTATCTATCTATCTATCTGTAGCTAACAAGCCAAACTTGTTGCTACACTCTACCTGACACAGGGGAGGAAATTCCACCTCACACAAGGAGGGTTCACGCTCCCCTTCCCTCCCCTACCCACAATCCCCCCCTTGTCTCTGACCTGACGCTTGTCTCTGACCTGACGCTCGTGACCTCACCTCTAGTAACTGTTGTCTCGTCTGTGCCAACAAACCTTTCACCTCCTTAACCTCTTCCTCTAAGGCTACATTTCTAGCTAACACTTCACACAACTTACATTCACTTACCTTCCATTGTCTCTCCATTCCACAGGAACCACACCTCACCACTCCACCCTCCATACCTGTAACCTCCTCGCCTATATTAAGTACTACACACTCAGCCATCTAAATTTTTTTTCACAAAAATGCACACAAAACACAATAAAATACTTATGGTAAAAATATAGCTTGGTATCCCTTGTGTTGACACACAAAAATACAATAAAATATCTGTTATGGATAAATACAACCTGGTATCCCTTGTAGCACGAGCGAGTAGCAGCACGTACTCCTCTGAGCAATACTGACGAAATAGTTATGGTTTTGATATTATTACTTATTCTTTGGCTTCTTATTATCATAAATATATAACGCAAAATATTGATATTGTATTTATTGTTGAGTTAATTATAAGATATGTATGTTTAGATGTCACTGAAATAAACAGTACGTACAGTACCTAAAGACAAGAATCCTCAGTCCTCACATTCAGATGACTACGTAGTGACTTCTAAATGTGTGTTTATTTATTACTTTTGCATTTCCCTCACAATACTGAACACTTTAGGTCACCATGACACGCCCATGATGCTTGCAAGGATGAATAGCAGAACCAATACATAATAATACAAAATAAATCTCGAAATAATCAAAATAAATAAAGTTTGATAGCCTAATAATGTCTTTTCACATACACACACACACACATACACACACACACACACACACAGGCAGGCAGGCAGGCAGGGAGGAATCCCCCAACCCTAACCCCACACCGCTCCTTCACTACCACCCCCAAACCATCCCCCCACCACACACACAAACCACACCACACCACACCACACACACACACACACACACACACACACACACACACACACACACACACACACACACACACACACACACACACACACACACACATATACACACACACACACACACACACACACACACACAAGAACATAAGAACATAAGAAATTAGGAGACTGCAAGAGGCCAATTAATGACCTACACGAGGCAATTCCTTGTCCCCCACCCTTGGAATAATCCAATATTTAGCCATCTCACCTGTCATCCCTATCCATACTCTCATCCAACCGTCTTTTAAAGCTATCTATTGACTCAGCACTTACTACGTGTCTATCCAGCCTATTCCAATCGTTCACAACTCTGTTAGTGAACCAATATCTACCTGTGTCTGTTCTGAATCTAAGTTTTTCTAGCTTGTACCCATTTCCACGTGTCCTATCCTGGCTACTAAATTCTAAAACCTGATCAATGTTTCCCATATTAATTCCTTTTACCCATTTGAAAACCTCAATCATATCCCCTCTTGCCCTCCTTCTCTCTAGAGAGTGGAGATTAAGACGTTTAAACCTATCTTTGTAGGGTAAATTTCTCAGCCCCTGAATCATCTTGGTCATTCTTCTCTGAACTGCCTTCAAGGAGCCTATATCCTTCCTATAATAAGGGGACCAAAATTGAGCTGCATAATCTAGGTGGGGTCTAACTAGCGCTAAATACAACCTCAGAATGACCTCAGAACTCCTATTTGTCAAACATCTACTAATAAATCCCAGTAACTTGTTGGCCCTATTTCTAGCTATAATACACTGTTCCCTAGGGCGCAAGTCACTGCTTATTTGAACTCCTAAGTCCCTCACACTATATGACCTTCCTAAGGTATTGCCATTTAATGTGTAGTCTACAGACCTATTACCTTTACCTACACTCATAATGCTACACTTGTTAACATTAAACTGCACCTGCCATTTTTCTGACCACTCGTACAGCCTATTTAAATCATCCTGCAGCATCCTAGCATCATCTGAATTCTTTACCGGTCTTCCTATCTTTGTGTCATCGGCAAATTTACTGATATCACTGTTTATTCCTGTCTCTAAGTCATTTATATAAATTATGAATAACAACGGTCCTAGTTCTGATCCCTGTGGTACCCCACTAGCGACATTACCCCATTCAGATTTCTTCCTATTGATCTGTATCCTCTGTTCTCTAATCCATTCTAGTACCTTCCCACCTATGCCATGAACCTTAACTTTACTTAACAGTCTCCTATGGGGTACTCTGTCAAAGGCTTTACTGAAGTCCAAATAAACTATATCATACTCGTCCCCCTTATCTATTGTTTCAAATACTTTCCTATATAAGGATAATAAATTTGTGAGGCATGACTTCCACTTGCTAAAACCATGTTGACTATGTCTAATTAGCTTGTGTTCTCCTATTACTACTTACGGGTATTAAGGTCATAAGTCTCATTAGATGCTGCGAAAAAGCAACAGCAGGGATATGCTTGTTGAAATAGTTAATTAGTGTCAAGTTACAGTGAGTGAGTGAGGCGAGAGTGGTTATGGGAGGCAAAGGGTAGTATAGCGAACAGCCAAGTGTGTTATTCTTCAAGAGACCACCAGGAAAAGACGAACAGCCTAAACCACCACCACCATCACTACCAAGGAACATACATAAACCCTCTTCCTTGATCACCTCACACTAGGCTTATGTTCAAGTGTTTGCTGGTACTCGAGCCCAAATACATCAGGACATATATACAAATCCAAGTCCAAATGCAAACACTGTTGTACACAATACAAACACATTTCCTATTGTATGTACTCGAGTATTGTACTGTAATCGTTGAATCAAAGTACTTTTACGATTTTAAAGACTTACTGTTTTCAGAAGATAAAACCGGTTTTTCCTTAGGTGTCAGTGTTTTCGTCGTGTTAGTTGAGATAAGTTAATGCCTTTCAAACACTGGGCTCGAGGCTCCATTGGTATTAGTTAGTCACTCAAGACTCACTCTACCACACACTTCTAACGTCAACCCGCCACTGAGCTCCACCAGCCACACCACCACCTCAAGACTCACACCACCACACACTTCTAACGTCAACCCGCCACTGACCTCCACCAGCCACACCACCACCTCAAGACTCACACCACTACACACTTCTAACGTCAACCCGCCACTGACCTCCACCAGCCACACCACCACCTCAAGATTCACACCACCACACACTTCTAACGTCAATGTATTTTATTAAGTTCTCTGGGGACTCTGCCGAAGGATGCCCAGAAGCAAAGTTGCTGCCTCGCCAAGTGAAGGAGATCCACGTTGCACCTGTACACAAAGATCCGTTGGTTGCAGCATGTGAACTTGCCGTCCCCAAGATGTGGTTGACTGATCTCCACATGGATCATGCGCAACATTTGTTATCCAGTTGTTGTCCTTCTTTATCAGGGTTTCAGTCCACTGTACTGTTTGAAAACTGCTTGCGTGTCAGGCTCCCAACAAACATTTTTTTCTTCAGATTTTGAATGTTCATAGCTCTCACTGGCTTACAGTTTCTAATATAGACTGTGATCGTAACACCATCAAAGTTTTTGATAGTTTGGCAAACAGTCGTGGACTGCAGAACAATGATAAGTTTAGTTGCCAGGTGGCCTCCTTATTAGACTGTAGCAGTGGCAGCATAACTTGTAGTGAATGTAAATATCAAACAGCAGGAGGGTTCATTTGATTGTGGTTTATTTGCAATTGCTTGTGCCACAAGCCTTTGTTTCGGTATGCCTCTTGAAGACCAAAATTATGTTCAAGATCTCATGAGGAACCACCTGGCTGACTGTTTCAGAAATGGAGTCATGTTACCTTTCCCTGTTCTCTCTACACCTTTGCCTATTATTAGTAACTTCATGCTACAGTATAATCATTTGTGCAATATGTAGGAAGCCTAAATCAAATAACAACCATTTAATTGAGTACATGATGTGCAACAAAAAAGTTCATTTGAGTTGTGATAATGCAACAAATACAATGTTTTTCATTTGTTCAACCTGTAAACATTTTGTCAGTGATATAAGTTTTCATTAATTCCAGTTACTTAAACTGAGAGGCAATAGGAGGAAGAGTCAAGAGGAAACCTGAAGATACAAGGACAACTTCTATGTGGTTAGTATGACATAGATGTGAGTTACGCTATGCATTGCTCAAGTAATCTCGTTTGGCATGGACAACACTGTTACAGGCACGAAGCTGATTCGGATGCAGGTTGTGCACAAGTGTTTGTTATTATTTACACTAATACTTTTTTTTTATCATCTGATGTGATAATGATTGCAGTAAATCAGTAAAATCTAATTGCACTGCGACTCATTTTAGTTACGAGGTTTTTCCTGCTTGTTTGGCACGTTTGAAGGTCTGCATGAGATACTGAGCAACGAATAGAGTCCTTTACTTGTGATGAGTGGAAAAGTTGCTCATTCATCCCTGGATGTACGAGTACTTGCAATATGTAAGAAACAATTTTTATTTGGATTATTTGGAGGAATAATTTTTGCTCCATTTAACCTGTTAGTCATCAGGTAAAATGGGCTGTTGTATATGTCTCGCCGTGACTCAGTATAGCCACATTTATTCGCGAGGGTTTCCTGTTTAATAAATGTGTCATGTCAGGGGTCACGGACTGGCCTTTGGAACACTTCAGTGTCTGTGGCCTCAGGCCGCTGCCCCTGGAGCGACGAAATTTGCCTGTCTCTTTTCCTCCTCCATTTCCCTTCTTTCCTTCCCCTCCCCTTTTCCCAAGGTGTGAGTGTCGTGCTGATGGGAAGAGAGTCTGGGTTTGTCCCAGTCCTAAACGGCCTGAAGGGACCATGAGCATGGTCACTCTGTTTTTCTTTTTTTGCCTCACGTGAGCTCCTCCTTACATCGGCTAACCATGACCAATAATGATGATTGTACACCTACGGGGGCTCTGGGGTCTACCCCTCAACAACCTGCCCCTGTCTTCTCCTGCTCTGATCTTGAAATTGTCTCCAAACCTGGCCAGGCCACAATAAAATAAGATAATTCCATACTTTTCAGATATCATCTCCAATAGGCGCTGGGGCTGAAGGCTGGGCATGGCGTTGGGTCTGATGGTAAAGGCAGCCCTTAGCCCAACCTGACCAGTCTCAGAGGGCTAAACGGCACTGCATCCCACCGAAGACGTCTACTGTTGCCTCTTCAACCCAAACTCACCACACAACTGTTCATCTCACCACACACAATTTGAAGTTTAGATAGTAATAAAATTGTCTCCAAACCTGGCCAGGCCACAATAAAGTAAGACAGACTACACCATACTTGACAAGACACTCGCGACAATCGCTGACAGACGATATTACATGTACATAGGAGTACATAGGAGAGACGAGTGACAGGAGGCCTTGCGACCTATGGCGAGGTCACTCGTTTAATTACGCTACAAAACTAAGATACTATGGAGCAAGAGGTAAGGATAGAACAGATGAAGGCTCCTCCCCACCCACCACTCCCACCGGCGTTACCCGGCAGGAAAAAGAACGAAGAAAAACACCTCGTTTGTTGAAAGAGACAAACGAGGAAATTTTATATAGGAAAGATGGAAAAAAATAGAAAGGCTAATCTAAATCAATCTAACACTACCGCGGGACGAAATTTAAAAGCCGAATTCCTTATAATACTTGTCTAATCGATTTTTAAAAGTGACAATCGTGTTAGCTTGAACTATAGATGCTGGTAGTTTATTCCAAAAGTCAATTACCCGTATATCAAAAAAGAATTTTTTCGCAAATCGGTATTGAAACGTTGTCCTTTAATCTTTAAGCCATTATTTCGCGTTGTCAGTTGTGATGAGAGCTCGAAGAAATGTTCAAGGTTTATGTGATCTATATTCTTTAGTATCTTGAAGGTTTCAATCAGATCCCCTCTGATTCGACGGTCTTTTAGGGAAAACATATCTAATCTTTTCAGACGCTCTTCATACGACAAGCCATGAAAGCCTGGAACTAGTTTAGTTGTTCGTCTTTGGACGCTCTCTAGTTTATTTTCGTCTTTTAGATAGCACGGAGACCAAAACTGGACTGCATATTCTAAGTGGGGTCTCACTAATGAAGTATAAAGACGCGTTATGACTTCCGGATTCTTACATTAAAAATTACGAGCAATAAATCCAAGCATAATGTTAGCTTTTCGACTAGCAGCCAAACATTGTATGCCATTTTTCAAATCGCTTTTTACTAGTACTCCTAGATCCTTTTCTTCTTCAACTTTCATTAAATTTTGTGACTGTAATTTATAATTATGCTTTCGATTATTGAAACCAACGTGCATTACTTTACATTTATCTTTATTAAACTTCAAAAGCCATTTATCACTCCAGGTACTTAAGTTGTCTAAATCCTGCTGTATGATCTTACAGTCGTCAATTGTAAGGGCTTTACCACCAATTTTGGTATCGTCAGCGAACTTGGATATTTTAGTAGTAATGCCGCAGTCTAAATAATTTATATATATCAAGAAGAGTAAAGGACCCAAAACAGATTCCTGTGGAACTCCACTAGAAACATGAAGCCAATCGGAGGCTTCACCATTAATCACAACTCGCTGCTTCCGATCCGTTAGCCAGCTATCTATCCACGAACACACCTGATCTCCCATTCCGTGAGCTTTTAGTTTGATCAATAGACGCTTATGTGGCACGGTATCAAACGCTTTTCTGAAATCGAGATAAATAATATCAGAAGGAACTCGCTCGTCGTAATTTGAGAAGACATAATTATAAAATTCCAACAGATTTGTGAGACAAGATCTGTTATTTCGAAAGCCATGTTGAGTGTTTAAAATCAGATTATGATTATCTAGGAAAGATGTAATTTTATCTCTGATAATTTTTTCAAGAATTTTGATAACTACCGAAGTAAGACTGATGGGTCTATAATTACCAGCTTCGCATTTGTTACCTTTCTTGAATATCGGTGTGACATTTGCACATTTCCAAAGACTTGGCACTGATCTTTCCTGAAGGGATTTGTTAAAGAGTAATTTCAAGGGTAGCAAAAGTTCATCTTGGCACTCTAGTAATAATCTCGCTGATAATTGATCGGTACTTGTACTTTTATTTGGGTCTAAGCTTCTTAAATATTTAACTATATCGCTTTCAGTTATTTCATAAATTTTCAACATTTCATTTTCGGATCTTCTAAACATGTAATTTACAATCGGCAGTGACGATATATCTTCGGTGATAAACACACTATGGAAAAAGGTATTCAGAATTTTAGCCATATTTTTACAATCACTCACAAGTCTGTTGTTAACATCTTTTATAGGGCCAACTTTATCTTTTACAGTTTTCTTACTACGTATGTACTGATAGAACTTTTTAGGATTTGTTTTTGATTGCTGCGATATACTAATTTCAAGGTTATGTTTCGCTTTTTTAATTACCTTCTCACAGTGCCTTTTGGTAGTAATGTAGTGCATGAAGTCATCATCTGATTTAGATCTTTTATAATTCGCATAGGCTTTCTTTTTTCTATTTATGATGACTTTTATGTCATTTGTCATCCATTGAGGGATTTTCGTACCATTTACGCGCTTTTTTACTTTAGGGATCTATTTACTTTCAACTTGGAGGAGAATATCAGTAAAACGATTGCACATTTCGTAGGCCCTATAGATTCCGCTGCTATGAGTGATGACAGATAATACTTCATATACCAGTTCATATTCTACTTAGGACATTGTATTTCATGTCTTTACAATCAGTAATGATTGCTGAACCATGGCTGAACCAAAAAAATTATTTTACAACTTTTGCAAATAGGAAATTAACATAAAGATTACAAGTTTGAGTGAAAAATCGTGTGGGAGTTGTGTATAAAGCATATTGTTTATAGAAAAAATTTCTGGCAAATTCGTAATAATTTCTGAAATAAAACATCACATATTGTGAAATCACCATTCCTGAATATGATTTGATTGTGATCAAATGTCATATTATCGTTATATCGGCTTAGGAAAGAATTTTTCACAACAATTCGTGGCGCATAGTTGAGAAAACTGAGCTGAGTGTGTGACGGCGAGACGTCCGTTGGTCTGTCAGAGTCAGTCACTCACTGCCAGTGCAACCAGAAGGACGTACTACTGTAGCTACTAGCTGGACACCGGACTCGTTTTTAGCAGTAAGTATGCAACATTTGGTTAATGTAATGTCTGATTTATAAGATTTTAGGAGCATTTCAGTACTAAATTCATATAAAACTTCCTGTAGAAATTGAACGTAGAACGGTTGATGAACGGTGGATGATGAAACTTTAGTAGCGGTCATTATTTGATCATGGCTACCATCACCACTGTTATGTATTTAAAAATGACCGTGCGAATTTAACAAATAGATACATATCACGGTCATGGTATAACCAAGTTAGTTAGACCATGATTGACCACTGTCACCCAAGACCAATGGAATCCGTTAATTCAAAATTCGAATCTAGCTACCTACTCCTCATCCCACCCACCAGGCACCCCCCGCCACAAACACACATGGGTAATAAAATAGGATAGTTTGCAACTTTTCAATGTTGTTATATGTTAACTTGGTGCAGTCTAAGTATTTTCTGGTTGTCTTCATCCAGTTAAAGTATTCACATTTGATTCTTCTCAGGATTTCCTTTAATAATTCATTTATGTTGTTTTCTTGCCTGGTAAATGTTGATGTTTTAGTGAAATATGGTTGGGTGATTGATTTCAGGTATAGGAACCTTCCCTCAGTAATTCGGCAATGTTCTGATATGGTGTTCCCGCCGCCGTCGCCTCGCTCAGCTCGACCAAAGCTGGCAATGCTGCAGTGTTACCACGCTGGGGGAGCAGTGCTCCGTTCCAAAAGGCACACACACCCTTAACTATTACAGTACCATTATTATTTTTTTTCTTTGATGGGGTAAACAGCATCGGTACATACATACATACATACATATTTGATATGTTTAAATGCCATTATCTTACTGTGTGAGTGCTTACACACATGCATTAGGTTTTTTTTTTTTTTACATTCTTCGAACGAATAGATGCTACAGACTAGTAGGTAATATAACTATAGGAATTAATCCATTAATTTATAAATTTAATTGTACTTCTGAATTATTATTTTTTTTTTTCGGATGGTTATTTATTTTTATTTGTATAATTTTGTGTTCACTTGTAATGTGCTAACATTCACATTTTATTTCTGGTTTTTTGGTTGTGACAACCATAAGGACACATTCCTGCAGATCCTTATTGGCTTGGCCAGGAAGTTCCCAGAGTTCGAGGTGGCACAGTGCTGTAATGGGCACAATGTAATCACCAAGATTCTTCCCGTCGTGGGCGGCAACCTTTTCAATGGTTTTGGCTCCAACTTGTGCAGGGACACAAACTCTGATGTTCACGCCAAGTTGCCCTCCAAACGCCAGGCCACCGGCAACTGTGTGAGGGATACTAGAAGTCATGACCAAATGAAAAGGCAGGAGCTCCAGGGGCAGAAAAAATAGCTGATGGGGGAGATAAAGACTGCGTCTTACAAGCCAGTGATTTGTGTCTCTCTTCAAGGGAGTTATACTTACTGCTACTGCAGACAGTGTTTTTTTTTCTGTGCAACAAAGATATTTCTCCCCCTGCAAGACAGTGACTTATGCTTTTCCTCAAGGGAGTTATACTTACTGCTACTGCAGACAGTGTTTTTTTTCCGTGCAATAAAGATATTTCTCCCCCTGCAAGACAGTGACTTGTGCTTTTCTTGAAGGGAGTTATACTTACTGCTACTGCAGACAGTGTTTTTTTCTGTGCAAT
>JAXIVD010001016.1:82500-97500 GCA_036785275.1 Cancer borealis
TGGTTCTTGCTGTCCTCTGGATGGCGCGGGTTTGAAGGATGTTTTCCCCATCAATCATTTTGATCGCAGCGATGGCAGTCATGGAGTCAGTAGCTATCACGACTTTAGGGCATTGGGAGGTGTAGGCGTGTTCAAGCGCCATAGCTATTGCCGCCAGTTCCGATTGCGTGGAGGAAGAAAAATTAGATATCCGGGCAGAAGCTGTGATGGTAGTGCCGGCAGCCACTCCCTCATCACCAATCCTGCACACATACGCTGCGCCAGATCTTCCAGTCACTGGGTCGGTTGAGCCATCGGTAAAGTACGTGGCGGTGTGTGAGCCCTGTGCATCGCTGATGGAGTGTAATCCTTCTTGCCGAAGCTCTGCCTGTACACACAAGTTTTTCCTTCTCCGTGGTGGGTTAACGATGGTCGTGATGACAGGCTCCTGCCAGGGTGGTGCGGGGTGAGCCTCGGTGGGAATGGTGGCGGCCGTTATGGTTTCCCAGGCGACCCCAGAGCGGTGTAGGGCGTCCAACGCCCTCGTAAGCCATCTGCCCTGGCCATCTTGCCCGCGATGATTGTGGAGAAGTGTGTGTAGTTGGTCTGGGTGGCCTCTGATAGAAGTTTTGATGAGGAAGTTGGCTGTCACGGAGGTTATTCTTTGTTTCAGGGATGGTAGTTGTGCTTCAGCTCTCAAATTTTCTACCTTCGTCCACCTCGGGGCTCCCAGGGTAGTCCTCAGCGCCTCATTTTGCACTGTTTCGAGGGTTTTAGCGTCAGTGCTGGTGATGTTGAGCAGAGCAGGACTGGCATAGTCTATAAGTGCCCGCACGAGGGCCTTGTAGGCACTCAGAATGACTTTGCCCGAGGCTCCCATTCCACGCCATGACAGCGCCTTCAGGATCCTGTTCCTCACTCTGCACTTGTCCTTCAAGTGGTGAATTTCGGCCTTGCAGGTGTTGGTGCGGGCAACGATGACTCCAAGATATCGATGGGTTGCCACCCAGTCTATGTTCTGGCCCTGTAGCTGAAGTTGTGTTGGTGGAGTAGCTCTCGTCTTGGACATTGTCTTTATTTTTGTGTGGGAGATGGTGAAGCCGAGTTCTTCACATTTCGCAGCCAGAAGGTTGATAGATTCCTGCATTGTGGTGGTAGAGTCCCTTCCTGATGTTTGTAGGACAATGTCATCTGCATACCCTATGTGTTGCGTCCCTCGTGGATAGGGGAGTTTGGCAAGGACGTCCATTAGCACGTTAAACAGAGTTGGACTGATGACGCCTCCTTGTGGTGTTCCGTTTTCCAGTTGCATGTAGGGAGACGCCTGGCCTTGGAAAATAACTCGAGCCTTCCTGTTTGTGAGGTAGTTCCGCACCCATGATAATAGGTTGCCCTTAACTCCCATCTTGGTGAGCTCATACAGGATGGTCAGGGGCTGAGCTCTGTCAAAGGCTTTTTCTATGTCAAGGAACACTGCTGTTTTGGCGTGGTTATTAGAGAAGTAGTTGGAGAGGCAGTTAGCAGTACTCCTGTGTTTAACAAAACCATTCACACCAACATGTAGGCGCCCAATTTTGTAGTTTAAGCGATTCAGTAATATCCTCTCCAGCATTTTACACAGTGTAGACGTGAGGCTGACTGGACGGAACTTGCTCCCATCACCTGGTTTTGGAATGGGGATAATGTTTGCCGTCCTTCATTGCTCCGGTAATGTCCCCTGGGAGAGTGATAGGTTGTATAGGTGTAAGAGCGGGTCGCCCGCTACATCACATACCGCATTCAGCATGGAGTATGCTATGCCATCCTCTCCCGGTGCTGTGTCCCGACTTGTCTTCCTCGCTCTAAGTAGTTCCTCCCGTGTTATGGGCGTGTCAGTGTCGTCTACCTGATGCGCCGCCTCTTCGACACCTGCCTCCCTGGCCGGGTCAAGGTTGTCTTTCGCCCCCCTGATGTTGTCAGGCAGGCCGCCACTTGCCGCCCGCTCATGATACTCCCTCATCAGCTCAGTCGCCTTCCTCGCTGGGTCAGGATGGCGGGGAGGCCTTGTATGTTTGCCTCTGACTCGGTTGACTTGCCTCCACACTTGTGTCATGCTGGTTTGATGAGTCATCCGGCTCATATTTTGGAGCCATTTTTCTTCACGGATGAATTTGAGTTGTTCTCTGGCATAAGAGGCCCACTCCAGCATATTGCATTTATCCTCGTCGGTCCTCGTATGATTATATGTCTTGGTGAGTTGACGAGACACTTTATTCAGGAACTTTATTCTCGAGTCATAGTACCAGAGATGCTTCTTGTTAGGGTTGAATTTATTCCTTCCCTGACGAGGCATGGATGCATCAGCTGCATCGTGAATGGCTTGGGTCAGGTCTTCAGCATAGAGTTGCACTGAGTCAGGGACAGCATAACTAGCATACCAAGTGTTTAAGTGGCCTGTGAACTTCGTCCAGTCGGCTTTCCTTGTCATCCATCTGCTCTTTGTAATACTGGACTGGGCTGCAATCCTCGGTAGAGTGATGTCAAACTCCTGTGCCCAGTGATCACTCAGTAGTCGTGGGATGTTGTGGACTCCCTCAACACAGCCACTGTCATTCATTGTAAGGGTAAGATCAAGTCTCCCGCCCCCAATATGAGTGGGATATGGCGCGCCATGCAGTTGCAGCTCCTCAAAGTCCTCCAACATTTGAATGATATGACGCCCCCGTAAGTTGCCACCACTTGCATTCCAAGGCTCCAGGGTTGGGTGATGGGCGTTGAAGTCTCCACTCAGGACGATTAATTCCCCTCCACTGTTTTCCACTGCATGTAGCAAATCGAGGCGTGATCTTTGCCTGCAATACACGTTGCACACATTCACTTTGACGGAGGTGTCAGGGTGTACCGTGACACACAGTGAGTCCACCTGGTCCCCGAGGTGTGGTGGAGTCTGTGTAAGAGTGGCTGGAATGTCCCTCCTGACAAGGGTGATGAGCCCCCGTGAGCCTCCTTGCAAATAAGGCTGTTGAAAGACTTGATAATTTCCAAACCGCATGGTTGGGGCGTCACTGATCAGAGTCTCTTGGAGGAGAACAATGGCAGTGTTGTTGGTGTGGATATACTGTAGTAATGTAGCCGCCTTGCTAACTACACCATGTATGTTCCACTGCAGGACCTTCAGCGATATATGTTTTGTTGTGCCTGGCTCTGTCTGGTGGGCTGTTGGTGCTTGGACTTTACGGCTGGCAAGGGTTGGCTGAGGGGCGAGGTAGGTTCCGTTATTGGGTTGGCTTGGTGCAGCGTGGCGGGCTGGCTCAGCTGAGTCACGGGACAAACAGGTGTCAGGAGAGCGGCGGCTTGGGTCTGTGTAGGTAGTCTGACAGGCTGGTCTGGGTGGGTCAGTGTGGGGGGGAGAGGAGGCTGCTCGGTCATCATTTTGTTGTCTGTCACCATGGCTGTGAGGGTCAGGTCGAAGCAGCTGTCCTGGGGGTGATGGGGTGGGGGGGGAGTGTCCGCCTCCATTGTCATTCCATTGTCCCGGTATGTTTGTCTGTTGGCCCTGATGTCTACCACAATCTGAGACAAAAGATCCTTTATTGCTGTTATATCCGATGTAAGTTTTGTTTGGATGGCCTGCTGAGATACACACATGATTTTTAGTTCCTGAGTCTCCTTCTTCATGCTTGTTTGATCGTTCCTTAGTGTATTCACTTCTTGACGTATATCCTCCACCACCTTCAGCAATTGAGTATTTGCGTCGTTGACTGCATCGTTTGGTTGGTTGACTGGTTGCCTCTCCGTAGCAGCTGGAGGGGGGGCGGGGGCCTGAGGCACAGATTGCAGGGCTTGATGATGAATCCGGGCGCCATGTTGTGGAGCTTCCTGTGCACTCTGTGGTGGTGGATGAGAGGGATGTGGGCGAGTCCAGGGGTGGTGGGGGGTGGACGGTGTTGTGGGGCGTCCACTGGTGTTCGGTGAGGTATGGAGAGGCATCGGCTGGTGGTGGGTCAGGTGTGAGGGTGGCTGGTGTGTCCCCTGGGACAAGGGTGGGAACTCGCTGATAGGAGGTGCAGATTCCACCGCTAGGGTCACCGGACCCTTGTCGGCGCGTAGGTGTGAATCTGGCCGTTGGGGACATCTGAGACTCCAGGCATTGTGTTCTTGATAGCAATTTGGGCACTTTGGTGTGACTTTCTCCCCACTGTCTATTTTCTCCTTGCACAACTTTGTGTCGTGATTCCCTGCACAAAATCCGCACTTTGTCCTCCCGTCGCATTGCCAGACTCTGTGTCCCCATTTCTGGCAATTGCCACAAAAAGGCGGTTTCCCGACATACCTCTCCACTTTGCAGGGTCTCATTCCCGGAAACTGCAGCGTTGTCGGTAGTTCTCCCTGCCAGAGTGCAAACACCTGATTCCTGGGTGCTCGGTTGTCGCGACGTGTATCTCTCTCCACCCATAATACAGATGGGAGATCCTCGATGTATTCCAGGGGCATGTATGAGGGATAGTTGCGTATGACCACCTTTGCTTGTTTGTTGTCCTCGTGATCTTTATCAGCCTCATGGTGGTGTCCTTGTATGGATGGCCGATCTCGGTGAGAAACTTGACGGTGTCCAGGTCTCGCGTCACTGCAATGATTGACTTTGCCGTCAATCTCGGCTGCACTGATAAATTTCGGTGCCTGTGGGCCACGTCTGCTAGCCATATAGCCCTGTCCCTCGGTGTCACGCCCTTCGGGAAGGCCAGACGGTATGTTTCTTGTGGTGGTGCAGGATTGGATTGCCGACATTTTTCCTGGATTGCACTCGTACTTGGGCTGGCACCTTGTTTACTCTTCTTTTTGCCTCTTTGCACTAGCGTGTAACCGTCTGCCACTTCTTCTGCGTCAGGCATTTCCCAAGATAGTGAGCGTTTTCACTGACTTGGAATTATTGCTGTCTGTGTCACCACTATGCACTGATGTGTCATTTCTAAGTGTTGCGATTGCACTGGCACTGACACCGATACTGTCAATGGCTTGGGGCGTGCAGGGGTCGGACATTACTCGCGCACGACAAATCAACTTTGACCACCGTGTAGGTCAGCAGAGAGAGAGAGAGAGAGAGAGAGAGAGAGAGAGAGAGAGAGAGAGAAGAGAGAGAGAGAGAGAGAGAGAGAGAGAGAGAGAGAGAGAGAGAGAGAGAGAGAGAGAGAGAGAGAGAGAGAGAGAGAGAGAGAGAAAAGAGAGAGAGAGAGAGATGAGACGAGAGAGAGAGAGAGAGAGAGAGAGAGAGAGAGAGAGAGAGAGAGAGAGAGAGAGAGAGAGAGAGAGAGAATGTGGAATGTTTGATCCTTACCCGAGGGAATAGAATAGCGGAAATGTGACAATCCCCCACCTCTCTCTCTCTCTCTCTCTCTCTCTCTCTCTCTCTCTCTCTCTCTCTCTCTCTCTCTCTCTCTCTCTTTCTCTCTCTCTGTCGCTCTCTTTCTCTCTCTCTCTCTCTCTCTCTCTCTCTCTCTCTCTCTCTCTCTCTCTCTCTCTCTCTCTCTCTCTCTCTCTCTCTCTCTCTCTCTCTTTCTCTCTTTCTCTTTATATACTATATATACTTTATATACTCTATATACTTTACCTTTATATACTATTCCCTCCTGCTCTTATCTTCTGTCAAGTTTCTCGTCCTCCTCCTCGCTATTATTATTATTATTATTATCATTATTATTATTATTATTATTATTTCCTTCAGAAGCTGGAGAGTGAGGTATGTGATAAGGTCTCTCTCTCTCTCTCTCTCTCTCTCTCTCTCTCTCTCTCTCTCTCTCTCTCTCTCTCTCTCTCTCTCTCTCTCGCTCTCGCACTCTCTCTCTCTCTCTCTCTCTCTCTCTCTCTCTCTCTCTCTCTCTCTCTCTCTCTCTCTCTCTCTCTCTCTCTCTCTCTCTCTCTCTCTCTCTCTCTAGTATCCATCAAAATCTAATTTTATATACATATAGCAGTGTGGAATCTAATAATGTCATATATATTTTCCACTTATAAAACAATTTATACGAATATACCGTAAAGTAGTGTACACAAAAGGCGAAAGTAATATAAAGTAATGTGGATAATGTATTTTTACTTATTATATATGCAACAAATATTATATATACAGTATTACATATACATTATATAAAGGGGAGGCGGTGGTACAGTGGACAAGCGTTCAATCCCCCGATATCCGCTGACCACTTGTCATTATTTGATATCATCGCCGAGTGGCCAAAGACTACCCAAATTTCTGCCATACTCTCCTCAGACAGAACTTATAATGTTATATGCACTTGAGGCTTTAGCAGCGATTAGCCTCGACGTTCTCAACATATTCAAGCGAGAACGTAAACTTTCGAGGCGTCATTATAAAATAAATCTAAAAAAAACTTACGCCAAATAACAGGCAAGAGGAAAGTCCATCCTGCTTCTATAACAAAAAAAAAAGCCTACTGACGCCAATGATTTATGATATAGAAAACAGAATACACATATTATTAACATATTACACATTTTTGTTATATACAATATATATACATATAATTTTTAGTTTTTTCAGCGTGTGATAATCTTTGAAACAACTGTACAAGCATAATGCAACGTTGCATTAATTGCATTTTGACGTCACACGCATACGTCTGCTTGGGCGTCTGGTTGTGTTTTTGCATACATAGCAATCCAGACGCCTCTTCTGTCCATTTACCATCTCTGTAGGAACAGCAAAGTGTCGATTAATTGCATTTAGGATGCGATCAGGCTGATGTGCATGGCGGCGACTATTGATGGTGTTTATGGGCTGACCAAACTCTTCAAGAAGCTGGAAAGCTATGTTGTGAATAAACTCACGCAGTTTGAGCTTCTTAGAAGGGTCCATCTCCCGTTTGACTAGCCAGAAAGGCATTCATTCGCTGAGAATCCCAACGATAATAGTTGTTGGTCTTCTCAGCAATGTATGACATCACCTCGTCATTCAAGAAGGCACGGAAAAAATCACTCTCCTTTGCCTCGTTGTTGCAGGGCCAGTCTTTAGTAATACCACTCCTGTCACTTTGAAACTCGTGCAGGTCTGGTACAAAGTCTGACCCCTCCGACCAGGCAAACGAGAAGAAGAGGGCTCACTCAAGCGGGGCTGCCTCTCATCATCAGCCTCGCCTTCAAGCAGCTCCCTGTCATCGGCAGCATGAAGAGGCTCGTCCTTGACAGAGTAAAGAAGCTCGTCCTCGTCACTACTTGACAACCACCTATTGTCCTTGCTGTCAACTGAATTGGTGCCACTGCTGTGTGTGTGTGTGTGTGTGTGTGTGTGTGTGTGTGTGTGTGTGTGTGTGTGTGTGTGTGTGTGTATGTGTGTGTGTGTGTGTGTGTGTGTGTGTGTGTGTGTGTGTGTGTGTGTGTGTGTGTGTGTGTGTGTACATACATATTAATTTGTCAAAAAAATATATAAAATTTTTATAAACCAAGCATCTTCACAAAAATACAAATATCTTATGTCAAAACTCTTTTTCCGACAAGCAAGGGTTTGAATTCTGATGCTTGTCAGCTCTCCATACCTGCCGCCGAAGCAGGACCTGGCTAAACACCCCACGGCAACGGTCCGCTAGCGTAGTGGTTAGCGCACTCGGCTCACAACCGAGGAGCCAGGGTTCGATCCCCTGGGCGGACGGAGAATATTTGGGCTAGTCTCCTTTCACGTGTAGCCTCTGTTCACCTCTGTTCACCTAGCAGTGAGTAGGTACGGGATGTAAGTCGAGGGGTTGTGACCTCGTTGTCTCGGTGTGATGTGTGTGAGTGGTCTCGGTCCAACCCAAAGATTGGTCACTATGAGCTCTGAGCTCTTTCCATAGCGGGACGGCCGGCTGTCTCGAGAGAGACCAGCAGCAGACTGTGACAGTGAATAACACACATGCAACTCAGAGTTTACGCCGGATGAACTCCTCCTTGCCCTGAAATCCTATAAAGGTTCCAGTCCTGGTCCAGATCAAATATCTTACAGTTTGATCCAACATCTCGGCCCTAGTTCACTTATTAAATTACTCTCCCTTTACAATAGAATCTGGACCACTCATACTTTCCCCCAATCTTGGCATTTTGCTCACGTTATCCCAATACCCAAAAAGACTGGTCGCCTTACGGACCCCAGTGCGTTTCGCCCTATTGCGCTCACGAGTTGTCTCTGTAAGATCATGGAACGCATGATTAACAAAAGGCTGCTTTTTGTTTTAAATGCAAAAGGTGTGTTAAGTGGTCAACAATCGGGTTTTCGTAAATACCGAGGCACGATGGACCACTTAATGCACCTGGAGCATTGTATTTCAGAGAATTTCGCCAAAAATGAATTCATGATAGGAGTGTTCTTGGACATTCACAAAGCCTTCGACATGACATGGCGACACGGTATCCTCATGAAACTCCATGCTCACGGTTCAAGAGGTAACTTGCCTATTTTTGTTTATAATTTCTTACAAGACAGAACTTTCTCTGTCAATCTTCTCTGTAACGTATTCTCGGACATTTATGTCCAGGAAAATGAGGTGCCACAGGGTAATGTTCTTAGTCCTACTTTATTTTGTGTTATGATTATTGATATTCTGTCATCAATTCCTGTCCCAAGAAATCTTAAATACTCGCTCTACGCTGACGACTGTGCGTTATGGCATTCGTCGCCAAATGCTCAGTTCTCGGCTGGACGGATTCAAGCTGCTCTTGACTCTGTCCAACAGTGGGTCTCTCTGTGGGGATTTAAGTTTTCTGTTCCAAAGTGTATCGGTGTAGTTTTCACTCAACGTAAAATTCCTGCTTTGCATATTACTCTTCAAGGTCAGCTGATATCATTTCAAAATTCAATTAAGTTCTTGGGTCTGCATTTTGACAGCAGACTCAATTGGAAAACACACGTAAATAATTTGTTAGTTCGTTGCCATAAAGAAGTCAATGTCCTAAAATATCTATCAGGTACTTCATGGGGAGCAGACAGAAAATCTTTATCAATGGTGTACAAGTCCTTAATTCGTTCTCACTTAGACTATGGCTTACTGGTGTATGGGTCTGCGTCGGACGCAACACTAAGGAGGCTGGGTGTTTTTCAGAATGTATGTCTGCAAATGTGTCTTGGGGCCATGCGGTGTACATGCGTGGGGCGTTTGGAGGTTGAGGCAAACATACCACCACTGAATTTGCGACGTGATGGCCTACTACTGGCATACGGCCTGTCAATGGTCCGGAAGACTCCACTCGGCACCACCACTTCCACACTGGTCGACACCGTCCACTAGCTGTCCGCCTTCACACTATATGCCAGAGGTGTGAAGTGAACCTTGACGGTGTTGACCAGCTTATGCAACAAACAAAAGCTCCTTGGGAGCCAAAAGCCACCATCACTACAAAATGGCTACCCCAACACAAGCCTGCCATGACCAAAGTGGATATATGTCATCACTTCCGGGCTCAAGTCGCTAGCCTCCCTCCCTCCCTCCACCTTTACACTGACGGCTCCAAGTCGAGTGAATGTGTGGGTGTTAGTGTTTGGTCGCGTGAATGTGCCCTCAGGTTCCAACTATCTTCCGTTATATTGGTGTTTTCCTCAGAACTTTTTGCAATTGATAAAGCCATAGATTATGCACTAAATTCAAATCATAACGTTATTGTCATTTTCACGGACTTTATGTCAGCCCTTCAGGCGATAGAGTCTGGGCGCACGGATGCCAATGAAATCCAGGGCAACATCATTAATAACCTAAATTTACGCCGTAAGTCTTTCTCTTTGTTTTGGGTGCCTGGTCATTCGCGTATTTACGGGAATGAGCAGGCTGACATGCTGGCTAGGTCCGCTGCAGAGCTCGAGGGAGCGTGGAACCTCCGTCGAGATCTGCAGTTATATCTCTCGGCTGCAAAATCATCAGTTTACCTCCTGTGGCAGTCACTGGGACAACCTCCATCTTCCCACTGTAAAACCCATCCTGGGCGAGTGGGCTTCCTCCAACCGCCCCACAAGGCGTCAGGAGGTAGTCCTCGCACGCCTCAGGATGGGCTGCACCCTAGCCACCCACATGCTCCCCTACATTGCCCACGCCTTCCCACCCCAATGCATCAACTGCCATACTACCCTCTTTATCGACCACATCCTGCTTCACTGTGTGCGTTATTGGGAGGCGCGACGGTCCCTCGCAGCCTTCTGTGAGGCCTTCCGATGATGCAGACCATCCTTCTGGGTGACCAGCATCCGGATGTGGTCGATAGCCTGATGATTTTCCTGGCTGAGACCAATTTAATCAAAGAGTTATGACTTACTTGTATATTCCAATGTTTATTATGGTACCACTTTGTATATACTGCACTTTCTCTTGTTATAAATATGTTTTGATATGAATGAGTGTATGTATTATGTGTCTGGCGTGAGTGTCAACTATTCCCCATGTTTATTGTAAATACGTAATCTTACGTATCCTCCTCCCCCATTCTATGTATGTACCATTTTTGTCCCTCACCTCCCCTGACTAATGACTTTAATTTTTGCCTTAGGTTCAGGCTCCCAAGTATGAATGTGTGTGCAAGATGCGTGACTGAAATTGTATGAATGTATGTTTTGAATTATATGAATAAAAATATAAAATGAATAAAAAAAAAGAAAAAAAAGAATATATATATAAATAAATAAATAAATAAATAGAATAAAATAAACAAATAAGTAAATAAATAAATCAATACAAATGAAATAAATTACAAATAATGAAAAATGTCAAATGCAAATTTCAATTAAAAACCTAAATGGCCTAATAGCCTATGCCATGTGTGGTGCCGGCCTTTTTACTGTACTTTTTTTTTTTCTTAAAATCTTACTTTAAATATTAACACTTTCTGCCACCACCCAAGGTTTTTTTGTCAAGGGGCATGGGGGCCCTTTGTGAAATTCATTCTTTCTTAAGGGAAGTTAATTCAACTCAAGAACCATAAATAACTAGGAAGAACACAACAATCTACTAAAAAAAAAAAAAAAAACAATTAATGATTTGGTAGAGTTAGGCTGAGTTCTCAATAAGGCACGTGAGAACGTAGGATGATTTTCATATCCTTGTTTCAAGTGTGTTGAACACCTCCAAGTCACTTACCTTACCACTTACGAGTCAGGATTTAAGTAAAAGAACTGAATGTTAAATTTTGATATTACAAATATATTTAATTTCTTAAGTTTAATTTTTCATACTCATCATTATTCATCGGTGATGAGTAAAGGAATCACAATAAGTGGTTAACTATTGAAGAAAAAAACAGGTTTGATAAGTTTCCTAACTTAATACAGGGTCACAACAAGTTTTACTCCTCTTATCTCGACGCTTATATTCTCCCTTCTCCCTCTTTTACGTTTATTTCCCGAGCATATTATTTTTAATTTTGATAGATACTAAGAGTAATTAAATAACCGCCTCTTAGGATGTTGACCAAATGACCTAACACCATATTTACTCGAAATTAAGGATGATTGCCCACTACTACAATCTTCTTATTTTCTGTATTTCAATGTTTGTTTCTCTTCAATTCACTTCACGTGTGGTTATATTCGTAACCCATATTACTCATAGACTATCTTAATCCGGCCGCCTTAACATGAGCCTTGTTGGTCACGTGATCACTTATGTAACAAAGAAAAATACGTTATGTTGGGTATAATTCACTCCTTGCCCTTGATTTCCGCTGATTTACATAATGTGGTAGTGTTCACTATTTTTGTGTTGTGGGATTCATGTTCTCCTGCAAAAATGCACTATATCAACTACGTGTTTCCTCCAGGAAAGCTGGTGGGTAATGGGGGAGGGCCATATTTCACTTCCTTCCCAGCAAACATTGAAATTACGGGCCGATATCGGCAAATAATGGCATATCGGTATGTGGCAACTTTATGTCGGACCAGCATATATCCAGAATGAATCGATTGTATTGGCCCAGAACAAACATAATGGTGTTGGGGTGACATTGTCCAAACAGTACTGAATCAGTTAATGAATCACTAGTTAACTATATTGTACTTTAAATGAATTGAATATTTTTGTGAGTACTTAATTCATGGCAATAAGTATATATATATATATATATATATATATATATATATATATATATATATATATATATATATATATATATATATATATATATATATATATATATATAGCTATAGTATATATATATATATATATATATATATATATATATATATATATATATATATATATATATATATATATATATATATATAGCTATAGATATATATATATATATATATATATATATATATATATATATATATATATATATATATATATATATATATATATATATGTACCGAGTACAACGGGCCAACTATCATTACGGTGATTCCTTTACGGAATCACAGGTAAATCCTCGTATTCTTAACACTCGTTCAACACCTTGTTATCGTTAGAATAGGGACAACTAGATAGAGGGGATGATGGGAAAACTCGTGACGTCACTGGAAGTAAGAGGATATATATACCGGTCTGGACGGAAGGATAGTCACTAGTGTTCCGTGACTCCGCTCCAGTCAGGTAAGAATCCAATGTTCCTAAAAACTTGCCAAACACTTGAAAAACCATCGTGTTAAGATTAATGTCTAACATTAAATTGTCCTCCCGGATACAGCTGCCGAGAGGACCAGCAAATGACTGTCTTCTGCTCCTAAATGTCTAAGGCTGCCTATGGAGTTACCTTTCGCTGTGGACGACGGCAAGAAGGACAAAGTGACACGCAAACATTAGTGGCGTGAGTGTATTTTGGTCACGTTTTCCATTAGTTCCCTCACGTATTATTAGGTAGGATTTAGCTAGGAATATTTATGTGTTAATATATTTCTTTATGTTTGTGTCGTGAGTGGTAGGATAAGTACTTGTAAGAGCACCACCACGGATATAGCGAGTACTTCTCTTATTTATTAATCATTAAAGTCTGTTCATTTATTTATTATATTCTCTTTCTTTTGTTATCTCAACCCCGGGGATGGAGGACCTAATAGTAGTAATAGTGATAGTGGGGGTAGTGGTGACAGTGTCGATGCCCAAGTGGTGTCGTGGTGGCAGCATAGAAAGTAGATAGAAAGTAGTAGATGAGAAGATAGTGTTTATACCGAAACGGTACAGTGATGACCGCGGTGTCAATAGAAAATAACACTAAACCTACGGTACAGTGGAAGTAACACTGACCCTCGGTACAGTGGTGGTAGCGGTGTAGATGCAAATTACGCATCAGCCCACGTTGTCCGGAGGACGCTACGTAGTGCTAGTTAAGTAGGTAGTTAGCCCCCCCTTCCAGTTAATCTTTTTCTCTTAGAGTAGTGATTAGTGATTGGTGATTAGGATAGTTACGTAGTGTTAATAGTAATGCATTGTTTTATTTTTTTTAAGTGTTAGTGATAGTGTTAGTGGACTAATGCGCTCAAAGTCTCCTTTGCGGGCACATGACCCTAGATTATTAAGTGAGTCGCGGTCTTCGGATCGCCGAGCGCCCTTTCCCCCATCGCACCAGCGTGTGTGCTGTTTGATCAATTTAAACGGTGTAGATATGTTTTTGTTCGCATTTATTTTTTTAAACTTTGGATAATGTTGATTAAGATCAGATTTACGGGTTAGAGTTGGAAGAAAGAAAGGGGATTGCATTTTCTTAGGTTGTGGATTCACCCCCCCTTATTAAAGAGTAATTATGACGTCTAAGCTGGAATCCTTTACTAGTCCAAACAGAAGAAAGATAACGCCTTGCTCGATTCGTTGGTGGTGCCCACGGTAATGAAACGGAAAGCCCATGCTATGTTTTTTAAATTGAAACGTCGGATGAGTGTGACGCGGGAGTTAGGGATATTAACTTATACGTGAGGGCGACTATGGTGGTGCCAAATACACACTCCTCCACTTCGAGGGTGGACGAGGCAGTTACTACTACAACCATCATTACAACCACCACCTCACTGTCAACGGCGACACAATCCACCGTGCCGCGGACAAGTTAACACTAGTTGTGGGTGATGGAGGTTCTATAGTCGACATGAGCGAGATCGTGTTTCCTTCCGAGGATGAGGATGACACGGAGGAACCACGCAGAGCCCGAAGGCCTGTGAGGAATTCCTAGAGGAGTGTTGAGAGGGAGAGATGGTAGTAAGTAGACCCCTGGGTGGTTAAAGGAAAGGTTACTGCCTATAAAAACTCTTTTGCAGCGGCGAGGAGATGCCGAGCTGGTAAACTGGTCCCGCAGCTGAAGCAGAGATCACCGCAGTCCTGGGGGTTCTGTAGTGCCCAGGTAAAGGACTGGAAGTTCACCCCCCATGGATGAAGGCTTTGGTGAGACCCCGTCGAGGATCACCACCCTGCTCAGTTTGCCAGGACTGGTTGGGAGTTGGGTTCACCTATTTCGACCAGGAGGTCGAGTCACGTTTGACTCAGAAGTCTTGCCCAAGACAAGAAGAAAGAAGAAGAGAGCACCCGGTGGTCTAGTGGTTAGGACGCTCGCCTCACAAGCGAGAGGTCGCGGGCTCGATCCCCGCGTCGGGTAGGAGACATATGGACCAAGTCTCTTATAAGTGTGTGGTCCCTGTTCACCAAACAGTAATGAGGTACCTGATCTCAGACGGGGTTTGTGACCCGCTTTCAGGGGGGAAAAAACAAATCCCCCATAAAATAAAAATATACGGCAGTGACCCTTATCACTGTTCGGGCCGCTGTTAAACAGCGGTTGTCGGCGCCTTATACGGCAGCCATTCTTGGGTTGGGCTTTCAGATAGGTGACATCTAAGGATGACACCTTTAGCTCACAAAAATGCCCCATGTAATAATTTCAGTATAAATAAAAAAAATAAAATAAAAAAGGAGTGTGGAAACGTGGACACCCAAAGATCCGGAAGAAGACCGATCCCGACAAATGTTGATTATATTATAAACTTTCATGCTCTTACGAGTGTGAGAATACGAGGATTTTTTTTTTTTTAAAGAGGAAAGCCGTGTGCCGAGTACAACGGGCCAACTATCATTACGGTGATTCCTTTACGGA
>JAXIVD010001017.1:5000-10000 GCA_036785275.1 Cancer borealis
AGAATCCTCAGTATAGTCAAAATCGCTTAAAGGAATTGATAGTTAGATTATGCTGGGGGGGGGGGGGGGATTTCCTGGATTTTATATGTATCTTCAACGGTAAAAACGGATGCAAAGTAATCATTTAGTAGGAATAGGCAGTAGACACTTGCCGCCCGGTTAAATATTCTAAGAAAGGTACTAACGAGGATGTAGGCGCTGCTGCAGACAGAGTGATTCCTCATGTCCTCTCTTCACGGTTCCCTTAGCGCTTCGTTTACATAAGAGAGCAGCTGCAGCCTGCCCACTAAAGACAACTTCTACTACTATTTACATAACATTGCAGGCAATTTACACGTTTGCACCCTTCAAATCAATTTATTAAAATGTTCTCATCACGTCCAGCCTCCGAATCCTCATCTGGGGAAGGGACCACAAATGTGTCCAAGTCGGATTGCCTCTCTATAAACGACCTTGGATGCATTTAGTACTTTTTCTCTTGATTTTTACAATATTCGTGGCCTTATATCTAATTTCCAATCTGGGGATCTATCATCCACTAAATTTAATTTTCTCTACCTACCTGAAACACAGTTATCTGTGACTACTGACAGCAGCCCCTTTTCTGTTCCCTCCTAGTTTTTTTAATCTTTATTTTCAATCCAAAAACTGGCTGCTGCGTAGATGTGCGTAAAGATATTACTTGCTCTCATGCCACAATCTTGGATCTCCAAAATTTCCTACCATCTGGCTAAGACTTTAATGTCGCTCTCTAACTTTATATATGTGTGCTTCATATCTCTCACCTAATTTCTCTGACTGTAAAATTCTTTGATTATTTGACTTCCAAAGTGGAATACATCCTATCTTACATTGAAAGAGCTGGTGCTCGGGAGTGTTTGTGGAGCTAGTTGGTCGACTGGATATAGAGAGATTCATTCCAGTTAAGGTTATTTTTATTAACAAAATTAATCAATATATATATATATATATATATATATATATATATATATATATATATATATATATATATATATATATAACAACATTCTTACAACAAGCATTGTAAATTGTACATGCGCGCTGTCTGACGACAGTGCGCGCCAAGTTGAAGTTAAAGCCTGATCTGCAGCGTAACAAAATAAAAAAAAATATAAACAAAAGATAAACAAAAAAAGAGAGCAAAATTATACAATAAAAAAATGAAAAATATTATTAAAACAAGATTATAATAGTTTGGGGTGAAGCAGCACATTCTCAAGGGAGCTGCTAACCGCACGTTCTCTAAGCCTCTAGGGGAGACTGTTACAATACTATCCCCCTAGTGACGAGGGAGGGAAGAACGAGAACATCCTGTAGTTGCCTGGGACCAGTTCTTGCGTTGGGCGGAAGCCATGAGGCTGGTGATGACCGTTGGACTACGGGTGGTAGCTGGGAGTCCTGTAGCGGCGGATGTCGAGAGGATTTAGCGATAACCAGTGGAGGGAGGCAGAGGGCCGAGGAGGTCAGGTGTCAAGACACCATGGAGGCTTGACAGGGGCAGGTGCAGGTGGTGTGGGTCCAGTCTGACGTCCTCCCAGGTCTACCGTGAAGTCGTTGGCATGGTGAGAGGTCGTGAAGCTGACGGAAAGAGACGATTTGCATCTGTAGAGACGTCATCTCTACTCCTGCAAAATTAGCTTCCAAGAAGTTAGGTATCCTATGGCGTCTACGTCTATTTCTCTCTCCCTCTTAGTTACTTGCTCTGTAATGGGGTCTTATCCGTCTATGTATGGAGTTTGGTTTTCATGTCATGAGGGGTTCAACTCATATAGTTTTACTAAACAGGATGGAATCTAAAGCTTATCGTCTCATCAATTCCTCTCTAACTGTCTGTCGTGATTTTTTAAGTCACCGACGCAATGTTACATCTTTGAATCTTTTCTACCGCTATTTTCATGGTGACTGCTCTTTTGAACTTGCTAAATGAATGCCTCCCCCCCTCTCGCGGCCTCGCTGCACAAGACTAACTACTACTTTTTTGTCCATTTTTTTTAATGCAAGAGTTAACCAGTATCTTCACTCTCTGGTAAACTCTGGAACTCTCTTCCCTTGTCGGTTTTTCCAACTGCCTATGACTTAAACTCTTTCAGAAGAGGAGAGTCCAGACACCTTTAATGTTAAATGAACGTCCACCCCCTGCTTGTATTTCTCGTACTGTCCTCATTGCAGGATCTGGTGACAAGCGGGACTTTTTAGACGTATTTTTGTTGTCCCTGCCAGTACCCTTTTAATGTAAAAAAAAAAAAAAAAAAACTTTAAATATTTATAATTTGTATTTATTACCTTACCGTATTCTAGGTGGAATAATCCAATATTTGTTGATATAACGTTTTTCTTACGTACATAGATGTAAAATGTTGGAGGGTTGGATTTTGTTTGATTTGCAATATATATTTCGTGATCTTTTTGTACTTCATCTAATCGTCTATTATGTTTTGCGTCTTAGTCGTTAATGTTCTATCAATGTCGTTAATGATCATTTTCAAAGTCGTTAATAATCATTTTCGTTTTGTGCTAGTAAATATTTATTGCATGCGTGTTTTTATGTAATAATCCTGCCTCACTTTGACTATTCCACCACTTTGTTTTAGTATTTACACGTGGACGTCTCTTACAAACTGGAATGCATGACTTAACGGCTCCATTTAAGATGTTATAGAAGTTTGTCCATGATTTATTTCGTTCTCTACTACGGATTAATCAGTATCTGGCAAAATCTTTCTCAATTTTTGAAATTACCTTTGCGATATACGAAGATAAGTTCTTCGCTTAAGTTTTCTTTGTAAACTTTGACGTTTATACTAAAAGAGACAATTTTTATGGTCGCTGCTGCTGAATTCATTACTTACTTGATAATTGTTTGTTGAAAATATAAGATTTACTATATTATATTAGATTTGTTAATATGAATACATAAACCACTCTGTAACAAATTATTATACAAGTCGTGACACATGAATTGATAGGAAGATTGATTAAGTCTCCAAATTAATGACTTACTGCGGTAATATTTTTTATAGAATGTCTTTTTAGCTGTAAAAATATAACATCTACGTTATCTTATTTTTCAGTTTGCAAGACTGTAGGATTAACACTGGCTATCACATAGAACAAAACACTTCCTCCTATTTCATTTTGTCTTTCGCAGCTTAACATTAAATAACTTTGCAAATTACATTCTGCTAAGAAGTCTCTATTATCCGTGTTTATCCAAGAATCCGATACGCCAATAATTGGGAGCTCCTCACCTGTCGCAAGTGCCTCGAGCTCTAAAGACTTATTTTTGAGGTAGCGCGCGTTAAACATGCAAAATTTTTGGCAAATATCTACGTTAGTTTTTCTGCATGCGGCGTTACTTAGGTAGCGAAGGCTGTGCGAGGTTGGATACTGCATTTTCTCCTGAAATGAGAAACTTTGGTATTTAGTAGCCTGCCAAAATGAGCAGCTCCAACTGGATTGAAGTGCAGGACATCGTCCTTGAAAAGGAAAAATATATTATAAAAGTCCTTTGAGCAGTTGATGAAATCAACTCCTTCATCTGTACAAATGGACTTAAGACGGTTATTAGTGCTAAAGGCCCTGTTAAAGAAGCTATGGGTGCACTACTCAGGGGAAGGATTCCTGGAAGAATAATGTTGTTAGTTTTACACTTACACCGTCGAATCATCTTCCTGTATTTCTTCAGCAAATCCTGCAATCTTATGTTCATGGCGTCATTTGTACCTGCACGAATAATTAAAACACTTATTGTCTGCCATATTTGTTGCCCCGTCACAAGCTGCTGAGATGTCATCCAAATGACCACCAGGCATGCACATCCGTTTCCTGGTAGATCGAGCTCTCCCGCAGAATTCCTGAATTGCCGATGATTTTCTTCTCATGGTCCCTTTCTTCGTCTTCTATCGGGATCTTAAAACTGTTATTTGTGATAGTTTAGAAAGATTTATTATTAGTTCGTCGTGCACCATTTCTAACTGAAATGAATGATACTTCCTCCTGAATTGCGCGTTCAGGGAGACACAGTATCTTGTTTCGTAGCAGTTACAGCAGCATAACTCATTGACTGATCTGTAGATGGAGAAAAGAATGGTAAAATTCCAAAGTTTGCTGTGACAAACTTCTGGAAAATATCGAATATTTTTCTGAAGTCCTTCGTGTTCCTTCAGCAAGACACACAGGCAGCAGGTTGACAAGTGTGAACAAAAAAATTGCAGCGTAATGCCCATCACATACTTAACTTTTAGGTGACATCTTTATTGTATGGTTGACTATAGAAGGTGAAAAAGGATTAACAATGCAACTCACGAGAAAAGAGTTAGAAGCAGGTAAACGGAATATTGCTGTCAAAGGTGATATTAATGAGGTCTGTCAAGGATTGAAATCGTGGAAGGATCAGTCAGGTATAAGGATTATACTAAGCTGAGGTCAGGTCAGAAGCAGGTAGATAGATTAACGCTGAGAAGAAAAAATTAGGTCTGTCTAGACCAGGATTAAGCAACTGAAAGGCTCAGACAGGTAGATGGAATATGATTAATAGGAGGTCAGGTAATGGTCAGGTCGGAATTTATCCAAGATCAAATTTTTGAGCCAGTGTTACGTAGCAATTTTGCCTTTAGCAATAAAATACAAACTATATAGGGAGATAATTGATAGTTACTGAGCAAATAACAGCACAGAGAACAATCAAATAAATAATAGGATCAAATAATATCAATAATATACGAAAACTAAGAGGAAGGGCTACAAAATTCAGGGGTTCTCAACCTTTTTAATCTTATGTACCCCGTGGAGTTTCAGTATTGGTCACGTACCCCTTACCCAGAATGCATCATCAAGAAGGGTAAAAAGAAATGCATGGTTTATCAACTTATTTGTTAAATTTGAATTGTGTTATACATGTAGAGCAGACAAACTTTTTCAATCAGTGTGACTATGAGCTAGTGTTGATAGGAACTAATTACTGTCATAGGAAAACACAA
>JAXIVD010001017.1:17500-22500 GCA_036785275.1 Cancer borealis
TTTTGGATGATTATTGCTTCCATGTCAGAGATCCTTCTCTTTGTGCTGAACGCATAACATAGGTGATTATCTCTGGCATGGAGTTATACATTCGTCATACTTTCTCTAATACTAAAGCTAGAAAGCCCTGGTTTAACTTTGCATGTTATCGTGCTTTAAAGATAGAGAGTCGGCTCACAAACGGTACCGTAGCCATCCATCTACTGCAAAACATGCTCTATATATTTCTGCCCACAATCATGACAAATCTATTCACCAACATACTAAAAACTCTTTCATCAATAGAAAATGTCAAAATCTTTCCAATTCTAACTTTTCTCGTGATTTCTGGCATCTAGCCAATAATATCTCCAACAATTTTGTTTCTTCATCTGTCCCTCCTTTTCTTCAACCACAGCTGTCTCTTCTTTCTCTAAAGCTGAACTCTTCGCTCAAATCTTTGCTACCAACTATGCTTTGGATGATACTGGGCATGTTCTTCCTACTCCTCCCTCCTCTGATTACTTCATACTTAGAATCTAAATTCTTCATTATGACGTTTTCCATGCCCTTTCTGGCCTTGATTCTCGGGAGGCTTACTTTCCGGATGGAGTCCCTCCTGTTGTTTTCAAAATCTGTGCTTCCGAACTCGCTCCCTGCCTGGTTAAACTCTTTCGTCTGTGTCTCTCTACTTCTACCTATCCTTCTTGCTGGAAGTTGTCCCATATACAACCTGTCCCTGAAAAGAGTAACCGCTCCAATCCTTCTAACTACCGCCCTATGGCTTTGATTTCCTGCTTTTCTAAAGCCTTTGAGTCTGTCCTTAACAAAAAGATAATGAGGCATCTATCAGCTCACAATCTTCTTTCTGATTGCCAGTGTGGTTTCCGTAAAGGCCGTTCTACTGGTGATCTTCTTACTTTCCTAACTGAATCTTGGTAATCATGTTTTAGGGACTTCGGTGAAACCTTAGCTGTCAGCCATGACATATCGAAAGCCTTCGATAGAGCCTGGCATAAATCTTTGATTTCTAAACTATGCTCCTACGGATTTTATCCTTCGCTCTGTACCTTCATCTTCAGCTTGCTTTCTAACCGTTCTATTGCTGCTGTAGTGGACGATCACTGTTCTTCCCCTAAAACTATCAACAGTGGTGTTCCTGAGGGTTCCTATCACCCACTCTTTTTCTATTTTTCATTAATGATCTCCTAGATCTGATCCAATGCCCTATCCACTCATTCCTATGCTGATGACACCACCTTCCATTTTTCAACGTCGTACATTAGACGCCCAATCCATCAAGAATTAAATGATTAAAGGCGAGATCCTGTAGGACGCCTAACTTTTGATCTTTCACTAGTTTCTGATTGGCGCAAAGCAAACCTGGTTCTGTTCAATGCCTAACAAACTCAATTTCTACAACTATCTACTCGATATAACCTTTCAGATAACTATCCCTTCTTTTTCAATGACACTCAACTTCCCCTCTCCTCCACATATAACACACTCATTCTATCCTTTACTAAAAATCTAAACTGGTAATTTCATATCTCGACTCTTGCTAAATCAGCTTCCAAGAAGTTAGGTGTCTTATGGCGTCTGCGTCCATTTGTCTATGTACAGGGGCCTTATTTGCTAATGTATGGAGTATGGCTCTCATGTCTGCGGGAGCTCAACTCACTCAGCCTTATTTAACAAGGTAGAGTCTAAAGCTTTTCGTCTCATGAACTCTCCTCCTTTAACTGATTGTCTTGATTATTTAAGTCACCGACGCAATGTTGCATCTTTATCTACTTTCAACCGCTATTTTCATGCGGACTGCTCTTCTGAACTTGCTAACTGCATGCCTTCTATCCTCCCGCGGCCTCGCTGCACAAGACTTTCTACTTCTTCTCATCCCTATTCTGTCTATCTTTTTAATGCAAGAGTTGACCATTATTTTCACTCTTTCATCCCTTACACTGGTAAACTCTGGAACTCTCTTCATTTGTGTGTTATTCCACCTGACTATGACTTGACCTCTATGAAAAGAGGAGTGTCAAGACACCTCTAATGATATACTGGACATCCACCCCTTGCTTCTTTTCTCCCACTGTCCTCTTTACATGGTCTGGCGATAAGCGGGATTTTTTATAGTATTTTTGTTTATCCTTGGCCAGTGCCCTTGTAATGTTAATAAAAACATGTGTTCTGGTATCTGAAGAAACCTTGCCTGACGTTGATGTATCAAAATATCCAAAGATTCCTGTTGTTGACTACCTGGGACGTGTTGACCACTTCCCTTTGGTTTGGTGCTATATACGTTGCCCATATTATGATAAATTAGTCGACGCTGTTCGTGACATAATAAAACCTAGTTTCAGTGAGGATGTATTCTTCCCTTCAGTGACTAACTATTAGAGAGTAAAGTAACCATTGATTTTTATGATAATAGCTTGAGGATTCAGAACGTGTTTTTAAGAACACGTCCTCAAACCTAAAACATGCATCCGCTAACAATAATGATGATAAAGTAATAAAAAAAAAACTTCGCCGGCTCCCTGTAAAGAGTTGGTCCAAATCAATCAATGTAGTAAAAAAACGGTTATCATGGTGTTGACAAATATCGATTATAAGTCCATCCACGGTCGATTATCCATGTTTATATTCCTTCAGCAGCCAGGGCATGACATCTCATCTGTCTTATGGGATAGAGAGAACAACGTCTACTGCATTGGAGTTAAAAAATAATATAGTGCCTTGCTAATATTTGGTAAAGATTCATGTGTTATCTCCCTAAATGCAGATCAATCATACCTATGCAGTCTCCAGCGAGGGGCACGAGGACATGAGAGGACCTCCTGGAATGTGAGGGCGATGAGATAATGGTCATTTCCACATGAGTTCTCTTCGACACACTACACAGAGCAGAAGAAGAACAAAGGGAGTGATCCAGCACGTAGAATGTGACTGTTTTGAGCGGGTGTTGCACATTTTAAGCTATAAATCTTCAATAAGGGCAGTTAGTTATTGAGGTTATTATTTCACCAAACAGGGTGTGTCAGCTACTGAAACCACCCATGACTAAGAATAATGAGTTAGGAAATGACTCACCAGAAATAGATGTACTTCTTGTTAATAACGAAAGGAATATAGAGAAAGGAGACGGCAAATGTGAGACTGAGGTGCCTGAATCACTATATATGTATCCCAGCACAACATTCAGATACAAAAAACAGGACAACCTCTCAAGATTGGCCTGGTCTAGGGAATGGGATGAGTTACAAATAAAATATTCTTTGAGAGCAAGCCAACAAATATTTACTTTCAACACAAAAATTATTTGAATTATCCTCTTAAAACTGAATCATCCGCTAGTGTGTCTGTGAAGTTTCGCAGTCTTACTTGAAATATTGAATACTACTTGTATTTTGGCGAAGATTGAGCAGGTTCCCTATCAAGGTCTTTCCAGTGCATGCACCTTTATAATGTTTATTTATGTGCATGTATCTATTCTGATGTGTTGTAAGCTCTGGAAAGGCTTATAAATGATTTTGGAAGACAGTTTCACCTACTCTCGTTTTTTATATTCATTGCCTTCTGTAAAACTGGCAATTTAAAAACATTTGCCAGTGAGATGGAAGGGGATGAAGCAACAAAGACTCCGTGCAGGGAAATAGTGGTTGTGATTAGCAGTGTATCTAGAAGAATAGGTACATATAGTAATAAATATATAAATAAACAAATTAAAATAGCCTAACAAACTAAACGACCTCTAATCATGAGTCATTTTTCTCTCGTCTTTCTTAAGTATTAGGTTACATTTTGTTGTGACATAACCGGCTTACAAACCTCAGGAACACAATATTGACTGTAAGCATTTATTGAATGAAATTGAAAGACATGGATATCATAACTCTTCAACTCATTTTTCTCAAATAAACTTGCTTTGGGCAATGCCTTTCTTTCTATCAAACTGAACTTAATTTTTCATATAAAAGGCACATGTTGTAATGTAACTACCATCAAATACTGCACCACCACCATTGTTCTGCTGATGTATATGTTTTGGTGATCTGGATTCACCGTTGGAGTTTGTGTGAATACTGCCACTAGGATTGTTGAATAACGTGTTGTTGTAATGGTAGGTGAAGTAATCCAAGCGGATGTGGTGCTTGTCTTATGTTTTTCACTGCCGTAAGGCATCAATCCCTTTTTCCGTTATGCTCAAAAGGAAGGTAAAAAGGTTTCTTCCTTATAATGGTTTAAAGGCACTAGGGAAATATATAAGGGAAATATATGGCGAGAGCCCACAGAATAGTACTGGTTAGTGCGAGGCTCCGCCAAGAACTGACTAACCAACCCGGGGATCAGGTTGACCCGGTGTGGGTTCACTCGAGGTATCCCTCTGCACTCAAAGTCCCCCTCCCTCTGCGCGTGCTCAAGAGGCGATTTTGCTGCCAGCCGCACGACTCACTCTTCTGAGCGGGACTAAATTAATGTAAACAACACAGTCGCACTGCTGTTCCGATGCCTTGGAAGAGGATTAGTAATCACAAAACATGTAAGAATAATAATATTGGACACGAAAATAATGTATCTGAGTATTCAAGCCATCCCAGGAAACCATGAGCCGAATATATCATCTACCGAATTCATCATCAGAGCAACAGTACGCCTGTGTTGTTTACAAATTTTTAGTCCCACCCAGGAGAGTGAGTCGTACGGCTGGCAGCAAAATCGCCTCTCGCGCACGCGCAGAGGGAGGGGGGATTTTGAGTGCAGGGGATACCTCGAGTGAACCCACAACGGGAGTATCGCCTGGCAACCGTTGGGTTTCCATACACCGCTATATTGCTCGGCCACCACCTAAGAGTGTCCACACTACTTATCCTAACTGAACAAATACCATCTTAAAACATGAAAATTAACATTATGTATGCTAAGAATATATAAAAAAAAATTATCTCATAAGGGAAACATGTAAAAGATTGTAGAAATATAAAAACCTAAAAATAAACATACAGATGTGCAAATGGATA
>JAXIVD010001017.1:26406-28906 GCA_036785275.1 Cancer borealis
GGTAGAACAAACAGGCAAACCCACCACTCATACCCCCAGTCCCCAGCGCCCTCGCATGACCTCAGCTGGCAACGCAATAGATGGCAGGAGCAGACTGAATACAGCCCCCGCGAATTGACCCCATCCCATCGGGGCGGCTACTACGTGCACTAAAAAAAATCTCGACAGGTGCCCACCACGCCGCCCTAAAGACGCCCAGGCACGTCTGAGTCACAGCCACGCCCCACAGCTCACTGTCGTGTCAGCCAACGTGAGGGGTCTTCGCACCAATGTAGGGGAACTCTCACACAACTACGTCTTATGACATAAGGCTGACATCGTGGCAGTAAGCGAAACGTGGCTGAACAGCGAGGTGGAGCCAACATACGGCAGGATACCAGGCTACACACACTGGGTGAGGAAAGACCGTATCGGCAAAACTGGGGGCGGTGTTGCCGCCTGTTTTAAGAATGACCTCCAGACCCAGGAAGTGTCACCCGACCAGCCTCACCTAATGGAAGCACTATTTTTTCGCATAGTGCTCCATGACAACACTGGCCTGCTGCTCTGCGTCTTATACCGCCCCCCAAGGCAAGGACGCTCCTCCTTTGATTTCCTGGCAGAGGAGCTGGACAACTTGCTTCAACGCCACGGATGCAAGAATGTTATTATCGTGGGGGATCTAAATTTCCACCTAGAGCAGCAATCCTACGACAACCTAGTATCAGTGCAAGGCCTCGTCAACCACGTCACATTCCCGACCCACGAACGGGGAGGGCTACTCGACCCAGTGCTGTCTGACCTCCCTGAAGCCAACATCAGGTGTCAGCAGCTGGGAAAAGTGGGTAGTTCTGATCACCATGCTGTGCTGACACACATCCACCTTAACGCGGCAAGGGAAGGCGCGGTTCCTCGCACGATATGGGTGTGGGATAAGGCAGACTGGCCTTCCTTGAGGCAAGCACTACACGCCACAGACTGGGAGGCGCTACTCATCGGAGATGTGGAGGAGAAGACCCGTCTCCTCACCTCAACGCTGCTTGCCCTCCAGTCCCAGTTTGTTCCTCACCGCACGTACCTCACCAAGGCCACAGACCCTCCCTGGTTTGGTTTTCGCTGCCGTGCTGCCGCTGAGGCCAAATACTCAACGTGGAGGAGGTACAAGCGGAGTCCCACACAACAGAACCTCGTCCTACATCGGACAGCTTACAGGAGGACGACAGCTACCTCCAAATGGGCGAGGAAACATTGGGAAGAGGTGATGAGGCGGAAACTAAGCGGTCCAGGTGTAGGAAACAAGACGTGGTGGGCACTCGTTAAGGAACGGCGAGGATTACTGCACCAGGACAGCGTGCCCCCCCTCACCAGACCAGACGGGTCCACAGCCACGAGCAGCGAGGACAAGGCCGCTCTCCTAGCAAAAATATTTGCTGAAAAAATGCAAGTAGGGGATCCCAACCGCCCCCCACCTGTTCTGCCACGGGAAGCTGACCACACCATCACATCGGTCATGGTCACCGCAAAACAGGTGGAGAAAGTACTCAGAGACGTTGATGTAGGGAAAGCAACAGGCCCTGATAACATCAGCCCTAGAGTACTAAAAAATTGCGCCAAGGAGCTGTCAGGACCACTGGCTACCATTTTTTCTGCCTGCCTCGAGCACAAAAAATGGCCTGCTGCCTGGAAGGAGGCTCATGTGGTTCCCGTCCACAAAAAAGAATCTAAGTCTGATCCTCGTCACTATAGACCCATCTCCCTGCTGTCCGCCGTGGGTAATGTGTTCGAGAAGATGATTGCAGAAACCATGTGGAGACACCTGAACCACCACAATCTTCTCTCCCCACATCAGTTTGGTTTCAGGCCAGGCCGCTCCACCTCCGACCTCCTCCTTCTTCTCTCACAAGAATGGCAAGACACCCTCGATGAAGGCTTGGACACACTCGTGGTGGCACTGGACATCGCCGGCGCCTTTGATCGAGTGTGGCACTTCGGCCTTCTGGCAAAGCTACGCGCCAAGGGTGTCGATGGAAGTCTGCTAATGCTGCTCGAGGACTACCTTCAAGGAAGGACGCTCCGAGTAGTTCTCAACGGGCGGTCTTCCAAACCTGCCTGTATAAGAGCTTCAGTTCCACAGGGCTCAGTGTTGGGGCCAGTCCTGTGGAACGTGTACATAGATGACCTGCTCCGTCAGATACCAGCAGTTAAGGCTTATGCTGACGATTGCACCATATCCCTTTCCTATTGCCGTCAGGACAGCCAGCGCGCCGTCGCCGCCGTCAACAAGCAGCTGAAGGCAGCAGAGGAGTGGGAGAAGGTGTGGCAGGTCGACTTCGCGCCGAATAAGACACACGCCATGGTCGTCTCCCGGTCTCCTGCTGCTCCTCAGGCAGTGGAGGGACAGCTACGGTTTGAGGGCGTTCGGCTGCACCTCCAGGATAACATCAAGATCCTGGGAGTCACCATTGACCCGGAGCTGCGCTACGAGCGACACATGACGTCTGTAGCCCGCCAGACCTCTCAG
>JAXIVD010001017.1:33906-36406 GCA_036785275.1 Cancer borealis
GACAGAGACAGAGACAGAGACAGAGAAAGAGACATAGACAGAGACAAAGACAGAGACAGAGAGACAGATACACAGAGAGACAGAGACACAGAGACACAGAGAAACAGAGACACAGAGACACAGAAACACAGAGACACAGAGACATAGAGACAGAGACAGAGACAGAGAGACAGAGAGACAGAGACACAGAGCGACAGAGACACAGAGACACAGAGACAGAGACAGAGACAGAGACAGAGACACAGAGAGACAGAGACAGAGACAGAGACACAGAGACACAGAGACAGACAGAGAGACAGAGACACAGAGACACAGAGACAGAGACAGAGACACAGAGACACAGAGAGACAGACACACAGAGACACAGAAACAGAGAGACAGAGACACAGAGACACAGAGAGACAGAGACACAGAGACACAGAGACACAGAGAGACAGAGACACAGAGACACAGACAGAGACAGAGACAGAGACACAGAGACAGAGACAGAGACAGAGACACAGAGACACAGAGAGACAGAGACACAGAGAGACAGAGACACAGAGACAGAGACAGAGACAGAGACAGAGGCAGAGAGAGAGACAGAGACAGAGACAGCGACAGAGACAGAGACACAGAGAGACAGAGACACAGAGAGACAGAGACACAGAGACACAGACAGAGACAGAGACAGAGACACAGAGACAGAGACAGAGACAGAGACAGAGCGAGAGGCAGAGAGAGAGACAGAGACAGAGACAGAGACAGATACAGAGACAGAGACAGAGACAGAGAGAGAAGCAGTGACAGAGACAGAGACAGAGACAGAGACACAGAGACACAGAGACACAGAGAGACAGAGACACAGAGACACAGAGAGACAGAGACACAGAGACAAAGAGACAGAGACAGAGACACAGAGAGACAGAGACCCAGAGACACAGAGACAGAGACAGAGACAGAGACACAGAGACACAGAGAGACAGAGACACAGAGACACAGAGACAGACAGAGAGACAGAGACACAAAGACACAGAGACACAGAGAGACAGAGACACAGAGACAAAGACAGAGACAGAGACAGAGACACAGAGAGACAGAGACACAGAGACACAGAGACAGAGACTGAGACACAGAGACACAGAGACACAGAGAGACAGAGACACAGAGACAAAGAGACAGAGACAGAGACACAGAGACACAGAGACACAGACACAGAGACACAGAGACAGAGAAACAGAAAGAGAGACAGAGACACAGATAGACAGAGATACAGAGAGACAGAGACACAGAGACACAGAGACACAGACAGAGACAGAGACAGAGACAGAGAGAGAGAGAGAGAGAGAGAGAGAGAGAGAGAGAGAGAGAGAGAGAGAGAGAGAGAGAGAGAGAGAGAGAGACAGAGACACAGAGACAGAGACACAGAGACACAGAGAGACAGAGACACAGAGATACAGACAGAGACAGATACAGAGACACAGAGACAGAGACAGAGACAGAGACAGAAACGGAGACAGAGACAGAGACAGACAGAGACAGAGAGAGAGGCAGAGAGAGAGACAGAGACAGAGACAGAGACAGAGACAGAGACAGAGACACAAAGACAGAGACACAGAGACACAGAGACACAGAGAGACAGAGACACAGAGACAGACAGAGAGACAGATATACAGAGACACAGAGAGACAGAGACACAGACAGAGACAGAGACACAGAGACAGAGACAGAGACAGAGACAGAGACAGAGAGACATAGAGACACAGAAAGACAGAGACACAGAGACAGAGACAGAGACAGAGACACAGAGACAGAGACAGACAGAGACGGAGACAGAGACAGAGAGAGAGGCAGAGACAGAGACAGAGACAGAGACAGAGACAGAGACACAGAGAGACAGAGAGACAGAGAGATAGAGACACAGAGACACAGAGACACAGAGAGACAGAGACACAGAGACACAGAGAGACAGAGACACAAAGACACAGAGACACAGAGACAGAGACAGAGACACAGAGACACAGAGACAGACAGACACAGATAGACAGAGACACAGAGACACAGAGACACAGAGACATACAGAGAGACAGAGACACAGAGACACAGAGAGACAGAGACACAGAGACACAGACAGAGACAGAGACAGAGACACAGAGACAGAGACAGAGACAGAGACAGAGCCAGAGACAGAGACAGAGACAGAGAGAGAGGCAGAGAGAGAGAAAGAGACAGAGACAGAGACAGAGACAGAGACAGAGACACAGAGAGACAGAGACACAGAGACACAGAGACAGAGACACAGAGAGACAGAGACACAGAGACACAGAGAGACAGTGAGACAGAGACACAGAGACACAGAGACAGAGACAGAGACACAGAGACACAGAGACACAGAGACAGAGACAGAGACACAGAGACAGAGACAGAGACAGAGAGAGAGACAGAAACAGAGAGAGAGACAGAGACAGAGACAGAGACAGAGTCAGAGACAGAGACAGAGAGAGAGAGACAGAGAGAGACA
>JAXIVD010001017.1:38906-56406 GCA_036785275.1 Cancer borealis
GACACAGAGACACAGAGAGACAGAGACACAGAGACACAGAGACAGAGACAGAGACACAGAGACACAGAGACACAGACACAGAGACACAGAGACAGAGAGACAGAAAGAGAGACAGAGACACAGATACACAGAGATACAGAGAGACAGAGACACAGAGACACAGAGACACAGACAGAGACAGAGACAGAGACAGAGAGAGAGAGAGAGAGAGAGAGAGAGAGAGAGAGAGAGAGAGACAGAGACACAGACACAGACACAGAGACACAGAGACACAGACAGAGACAGAGACAGAGGCACAGAGACAGAGACAGAGACAGAGACAGAGACAGAAACGGAGACAGAGACAGAGACAGACAGAGACAGAGAGAGAGGCAGAGAGAGAGACAGAGACAGAGACAGAGACAGAGACAGAGACACAGAGACAGAGACACAGAGACACAGAGACACAGAGAGACAGAGACACAGAGACAGACAGAGAGACAGAGATATAGAGACATAGAGAGACAGAGACACAGAGACACAGACAGAGACAGAGACACAGAGACAGAGACAGAGACAGAGACAGAGACAGAGAGACACAGAGACACAGAAAGACAGAGACACAGAGACAGAGACAGAGACAGAGACACAGAGACAGAGACAGACAGAGACAGAGACAGAGACAGAGAGAGAGGCAGAGACAGAGACAGAGACAGAGACAGAGACAGAGACACAGAGAGACAGAGACACAGAGAGATAGAGAAACAGAGACACAGAGACACAGAGAGACAGAGACACAGAGACACAGAGAGACAGAGACACAAAGACACAGAGACACAGAGACAGAGACAGAGACACAGAGACACAGAGACAGAGAGACACAGATAGACAGAGACACAGAGACCCAGAGAGACAGAGACACAGAGACACAGACAGACAGAGACATACAGAGAGACAGAGACACAGAGACACAGAGAGACAGAGACACAGAGACACAGACAGAGACAGAGACAGAGACACAGAGACAGAGACAGAGACAGAGACAGAGCCAGAGACAGAGACAGAGACAGAGAGAGAGGCAGAGAGAGAGAAAGAGACAGAGACAGAGACAGAGACAGAGACAGAGACACAGAGAGACAGAGACACAGAGACACAGAGACAGAGACACAGAGACACAGAGACACAGAGAGACAGTGAGACAGAGACACAGAGACACAGAGACACAGAGACAGAGACACAGAGACACAGAGACAGAGACACAGAGACAGAGACAGAGACACAGAGACAGAGACAGAGACAGAGAGAGAGACAGAAACAGAGAGAGAGACAGAGACAGAGACAGAGACAGAGTCAGAGACAGAGACAGAGAGAGAGAGACAGAGAGAGACACAGAGACACAGAGAGACAGACAGAGAGACAGAGACACAGAGACACAGACAGACAGACAGACAGAGACAGAGACAGAGAGACAGAGACACAGAGACACAGAGACAGAGATAGAGACAGAGACACAGAGACACAGAGAGACAGACAGAGAGACAGAGACACAGCGACACAGAGACACAGAGACAGAGACACAGAGACACAGAGACACAGAGAGACAGAGACAGAGACAGAGACAGAGACACAGAGACAGAGACAGAGACAGAGACATAGACAGAGAAAGAGACATAGACAGAGACAAAGACAGAGACAGAGAGACAGATACACAGAGAGACAGAGACACAGAGACACAGAGAAACAGAGACACAGAGACACAGAAACACAGAGACACAGAGACATAGAGACAGAGACAGAGACATAGAGCCAGAGAGACAGAGACACAGAGCGACAGAGAAACAGAGACACAGAGACAGAGACAGAGACAGAGACACAGAGAGACAGAGACAGAGACAGAGACACAGAGACACAGAGACACAGAGACAGACAGAGAGACAGAGACACAGAGACACAGAGACAGAGACAGAGACACAGAGACACAGAGAGACAGACACACAGAGACACAGAAACAGAGAGACAGAGACACAGAGACACAGAGAGACAGAGACACAGAGACACAGAGAGACAGAGACACAGAGAGACAGAGACACAGAGACACAGACAGAGACAGAGACAGAGACACAGAGACAGAGACAGAGACAGAGACACAGAGACACAGAGAGACAGAGACACAGAGAGACAGAGACACAGAGACAGAGACAGAGACAGAGACAGAGGCAGAGAGAGAGACAGAGACAGAGACAGCGACAGAGACAGAGACACAGAGAGACAGAGACACAGAGACACAGACAGAGACAGAGACAGAGACACAGAGACAGAGACAGAGACAGAGACAGAGCGAGAGGCAGAGAGAAAGACAGAGACAGAGACAGAGACAGATACAGAGACAGAGACAGAGACAGAGAGAGAAGCAGTGACAGAGACAGAGACAGAGACAGAGACACAGAGACACAAAGACACAGAGAGACAGAGACACAGAGACACAGAGAGACAGAGACACAGAGACAGAGACAGAGACACAGAGAGACAGAGACACAGAGACAGAGACAGAGACAGAGACACAGAGACACAGAGAGACAGAGACACAGAGACACAGAGACAGACAGAGAGACAGAGACACAAAGACACAGAGACACAGAGAGACAGAGACACAGAGACAAAGACAGAGACAGAGACAGAGACAGAGACAGAGACACAGAGAGACAGAGACACAGAGACACAGAGACAGAGACAGAGACACAGAGAGACAGAGACACAGAGACACAGAGACAGAGACAGAGACACAGAGACACAGAGACACAGACACAGAGACACAGAGACAGAGAGACAGAAAGAGAGACAGAGACACAGATACACAGAGATACAGAGAGACAGAGACACAGAGACACAGAGACACAGACAGAGACAGAGACAGAGAGAGAGAGAGAGAGAGAGAGAGAGAGAGAGAGAGAGAGAGAGAGAGAGAGAGAGAGAGAGAGAGATAGAGAGACACAGAGACACAGAGACAGAGACACAGAGACACAGAGAGACAGAGACACAGAGACACAGACAGAGACAGAGACACAGAGACAGAGACAGAGACAGAGACAGAGACAGAAACAGAGACAGAGACAGAGACAGACAGAGACAGAGAGAGAGGCAGAGAGGGAGACAGAGACAGAGACAGAGACAGAGACAGAGACACAGAGAGACAGAGAGACAGAGACACAGAGACACAGAGAGACAGAGACACAGAGACACAGAGAGACAGAGACACAGAGACAGAGACAGAGACACAGAGACACAGAGACAGACAGAGAGACAGAGAGACAGAGACACAGAGAGACAGAGACACAGAGACACAGAGACACAGACAGAGACAGAGACAGAGACACAGAGACAGAGACAGAGACAGAGACAGAGAGAGAGGCAGGGAGAGAGACAGAGAGAGAGACAGAGAGAGAGACAGAGAAAGAGACAGAGACAGAGACACAGAGGGACAGACACAGAGAGACAGAGACACAGAGACACAGAGACACAGAGAGACAGAGACACAGAGACACAGACAGAGACAGAGACAGAGACACAGAGACAGAGACATAGACAGAGACAGAGACAGAGACAGAGAGAGAGGCAGAGAGAGAGACAGAGACAGAGACAGAGACAGAGACAGAGAGACAGAGAGACGGAGACAGAGAGACAGAGAGACAGAGAGACACAGAGACACAGAGACACAGAGACAGACAGAGAGACAGAGAGACAGAGACACAGAGAGACAGAGACACAGAGACACAGACAGAGACAGAGACAGAGACACAGAGACAGAGACAGAGACAGAGATAGAGCCAGAGACAGAGACAGAGACAGAGAGAGAGGCAGGGAGAGAAAAAGAGACAGAGACAGAGACAGAGACAGAGACAGAGACACAGAGAGACAGAGACACAGAGACACAGAGACACAGAGAGACAGTGAGACAGTGAGACAGAGACACAGAGACACAGAGACAGAGACACAGAGACACAGAGACAGAGACACAGAGACAGAGACAGAGACAGAGAGAGAGACAGAGACAGAGACAGAGAGAGAGACAGAGACAGAGACAGAGAGAGACACAGAGACACAGAGAGACAGACAGAAAGACAGAGACACAGAGACACAGAGACAGAGACAGAGAGAGAGACAGAGACAGAGACAGAGACAGAGACACAGAGAGACAGAGACACAGAGACACAGAGACAGAGACAGAGACAGAGAGACACAGAGACACAGAGACACAGAGAGACAGACAGAGAGACAGAGACACAGCGACACAGAGACACAGAGACAGAGACACAGAGATACAGAGACAGAGACATAGACAGACACAGAGAGAGAGACAGAGACGGAGACAGAGACAGAGACAGAGAGAGAGGCAGAGAGAGAGACAGAGACAGAGACAGAGACAGAGACACAGAGAGACAGAGACACAGAGAGACAGAGACACAGAGACACAAAGAGACAGAGACACAGAGACACAGAGACACAGAGAGAGAGAGAGAGAGAGACAGAGACACAGAGAGACAGAGACAGAGACACAGAGACACAGAGACACAGAGAGAAAGACACACAGAGACACAGAGACACAGAGACAGACAGAGAGACAGAGACACAGAGACACAGAGACACAGAGACACAGAGACACAGACAGAGACAGAGACAGAGACACAGAGACAGAGACAGAGACAGAGACAGAGCCATAGACAGAGAGAGAGGCAGAGAGAGAGACAGAGACAGAGACAGAGACAGAGACAGAGACACAGAGAGACAGAGACACAGAGAGACAGAGACACAGAGACACAGAGACACAGAAAGACAGAGACACAGAGACACAGACAGAGACAGAGACAGAGACACAGAGACAGAGACAGAGACAGAGACAGAGACAGAGACGGAGACAGAGACAGAGACAGAGACAGAGGCAGAGAGAGAGACAGAGACAGAGACAGAGACAGAGACACAGAGAGACAGAGACACAGAGACACAGAGAGACAGAGACAAAGACACAGAGACACAGAGACAGAGACAGAGACACAGAGACACAGAGACAGAGAGACACAGATAGACAGAGACACAGAGACACAGAGACACAGAGACATACAGAGAGACAGAGACACAGAGACACAGAGAGACAGAGACACAGAGACACAGACAGAGACAGAGACAGAGACACAGAGACAGAGACAGAGACAGAGACAGAGCCAGAGACAGAGACAGAGACAGAGAGAGAGGCAGAGAGAGAGAAAGAGACAGAGACAGAGACAGAGACAGAGACAGAGACACAGAGAGACAGAGACACAGAGACACAGAGACAGAGACACAGAGAGACAGAGACACAGAGACACAGAGAGACAGTGAGACAGAGACACAGAGACACAGAGACAGACAGAGAGACAGAGACACAGAGACAGAGACAGAGACACAGAGACACAGAGAGACAGACACACAGAGACACAGAAACAGAGAGACAGAGACACAGAAAAACAGAGAGACAGAGACACAGAGAGACAGAGACACAGAGAGACAGAGACACAGAGACACAGACAGAGACAGAGACACAGACACAGAGACAGAGACAGAGACAGAGACACAGAGACACAGAGAGACAGAGACACAGAGAGACAGAGACACAGAGACAGAGACAGAGACAGAGACAGAGGCAGAGAGAGAGACAGAGACAGAGACAGCGACAGAGACAGAGACACAGAGAGACAGAGACACAGAGAGACAGAGACTCAGAGACACAGACAGAGACAGAGACAGAGACACAGAGACAGAGACAGAGACAGAGACAGAGCGAGAGGCAGAGAAAGAGACAGAGACAGAGACAGAGACAGATACAGAGACAGAGACAGAGACAGAGAGAGAAGCAGTGACAGAGACAGAGACACAGAGACACAGAGACACAGAGAGACAGAGACACAGAGACACAGAGAGACAGAGACACAGAGACACAGAGACAGAGACAGAGACACAGAGAGACAGAGACACAGAGACAGAGACAGAGACAGAGACACAGAGACACAGAGAGACAGAGACACAGAGACACAGAGACAGACAGAGAGACAGAGACACAAAGACACAGAGACACAGAGAGACAGAGACACAGAGACAAAGACAGAGACAGAGACAGAGACAGAGACAGAGACACAGAGAGACAGAGACACAGAGACACAGAGACAGAGACAGAGACACAGAGACACAGAGAGACAGAGACACAGAGACACAGAGACAGAGACAGAGACACAGAGACACAGAGACACAGACACAGAGACACAGAGACAGAGAGACAGAAAGAGAGACAGAGACACAGATACACAGAGATACAGAGAGACAGAGACACAGAGACACAGAGACACAGACAGAGACAGAGACAGAGACAGAGAGAGAGAGAGAGAGAGAGAGAGAGAGAGAGAGAGAGAGAGAGAGAGAGAGAGACACAGAGACACAGACACAGAGACACAGAGACACAGACAGAGACAGAGACAGAGACACAGAGACAGAGACACAGAGACAGAGACAGAGACAGAGACAGAGACAGAAACGGAGACAGAGACAGAGACAGACAGAGACAGAGAGAGAGGCAGAGAGAGAGACAGAGACAGAGACAGAGACAGAGACAGAGACACAGAGACAGAGACACAGAGACACAGAGACACAGAGAGACAGAGACACAGAGACAGATAGAGAGACAGAGATATAGAGACATAGAGAGACAGAGACACAGAGACACAGACAGAGACAGAGACACAGAGACAGAGACAGAGACAGAGAGACACAGAGACACAGAAAGGCAGAGACACAGAGACAGAGACAGAGACAGAGACACAGAGACAGAGACAGACAGAGACAGAGACAGAGACAGAGAGAGAGGCAGAGACAGAGACAGAGACAGAGACAGAGACAGAGACACAGAGAGACAGAGACACAGAGAGATAGAGACACAGAGACACAGAGACACAGAGAGACAGAGACACAGAGACACAGAGAGACAGAGACACAAAGACACAGAGACACAGAGACAGAGACAGAGACACAGAGACACAGAGACAGAGAGACACAGATAGACAGAGACACAGAGACACAGAGACACAGAGACATACAGAGAGACAGAGACACAGAGACACAGAGAGACAGAGACACAGAGACACAGACAGAGACAGAGACAGAGACACAGAGACAGAGACAGAGACAGAGACAGAGCCAGAGACAGAGACAGAGACAGAGAGAGAGGCAGAGAAAGAGAAAGAGACAGAGACAGAGACAGAGACAGAGACAGAGACACAGAGAGACAGAGACACAGAGACACAGAGACAGAGACAAAGAGAGACAGAGACACAGAGACACAGAGAGACAGTGAGACAGAGACACAGAGACACAGAGACACAGAGACAGAGACACAGAGACACAGAGACAGAGACACAGAGACAGAGACAGAGACACAGAGACAGAGACAGAGACAGAGAGAGAGACAGAAACAGAGAGAGAGACAGAGACAGAGACAGAGACAGAGTCAGAGACAGAGACAGAGAGAGAGAGACAGAGAGAGACACAGAGACACAGAGAGACAGACAGAGAGACAGAGACACAGAGACACAGACAGACAGACAGACAGAGACAGAGACAGAGAGACAGAGACACAGAGACACAGAGACAGAGATAGAGACAGAGACACAGAGACACAGAGAGACAGACAGAGAGACAGAGACACAGCGACACAGAGACACAGAGACAGAGACACAGAGACACAGAGACACAGAGAGACAGAGACAGAGACAGAGACAGAGACACAGAGACAGAGACAGAGACAGAGACATAGACAGAGAAAGAGACATAGACAGAGACAAAGACAGAGACAGAGAGACAGATACACAGAGAGACAGAGACACAGAGACACAGAGAAACAGAGACACAGAGACACAGAAACACAGAGACACAGAGACATAGAGACAGAGACAGAGACATAGAGCCAGAGAGACAGAGACACAGAGCGACAGAGACACAGAGACACAGAGACAGAGACAGAGACAGAGACAGAGACACAGAGAGACAGAGACAGAGACAGAGACACAGAGACACAGAGACACAGAGACAGACAGAGAGACAGAGACAGAGACACAGAGACAGAGACAGAGACACAGAGACACAGAGAGACAGACACACAGAGACACAGAAACAGAGAGACAGAGACACAGAGACACAGAGAGACAGAGACACAGAGACACAGAGAGACAGAGACACAGAGAGACAGAGACACAGAGACACAGACAGAGACAGAGACAGAGACACAGAGACAGAGACAGAGACAGAGACACAGAGACACAGAGAGACAGAGACACAGAGAGACAGAGAAACAGAGACAGAGACAGAGACAGAGACAGAGGCAGAGAGAGAGACAGAGACAGAGACAGCGACAGAGACAGAGACACAGAGAGACAGAGACACAGAGAGACAGAGACACAGAGACACAGACAGAGACAGAGACAGAGACACAGAGACAGAGACAGAGACAGAGACAGAGCGAGAGGCAGAGAGAAAGACAGAGACAGAGACAGAGACAGATACAGAGACAGAGACAGAGACAGAGAGAGAAGCAGTGACAGAGACAGAGACAGAGACAGAGACACAGAGACACAGAGACACAGAGAGACAGAGACACAGAGACACAGAGAGACAGAGACACAGAGACAGAGACAGAGACACAGAGAGACAGAGACACAGAGACACAGAGACAGAGACAGAGACAGAGACACAGAGACAAAGAGAGACAGAGACACAGAGACACAGAGACAGACAGAGAGACAGAGACACAAAGACACAGAGAAACAGAGAGACAGAGACACAGAGACAAAGACAGAGACAGAGACAGAGACAGAGACAGAGACACAGAGAGACAGAGACACAGAGACACAGAGACAGAGACGGAGACACAGAGACACAGAGAGACAGAGACACAGAGACAGAGACAGAGACACAGAGACACAGAGACACAGAGACACAGACACAGAGACACAGAGACAGAGAGACAGAAAGAGAGACAGAGACACAGATACACAGAGATACAGAGAGACAGAGACACAGAGACACAGAGACCCAGACAGAGACAGAGACAGAGACAGAGAGAGAGAGAGAGAGAGAGAGAGAGAGAGAGAGAGAGAGAGAGAGAGAGAGAGAGAGACACAGAGACACAGAGACAGAGACACAGAGACACAGAGAGACAGAGACACAGAGACACTGACAGAGACAGAGACAGAGACACAGAGACAGAGACAGAGACAGAGACAGAGACAGAAACGGAGACAGAGACAGAGACAGACAGAGACAGAGAGAGAGGCAGAGAGAGAGACAGAGACAGAGACAGAGACAGAGACAGAGACACAGAGAGACAGAGAGACAGAGACACAGAGACACAGAGAGACAGAGACACAGAGACACAGAGAGACAGAGACACAGAGACAGAGACAGAGACACAGAGACACAGAGACAGACAGAGAGACAGAGAGACAGAGACACAGAGAGACAGAGACACAGAGACACAGAGACACAGACAGAGACAGAGACAGAGACACAGAGACAGAGACAGAGACAGAGACAGAGAGAGAGGCAGGGAGAGAGACAGAGAGAGAGGCAGAGAGAGAGACAGAGAAAGAGACAGAGACAGAGACACAGAGGGACAGACACAGAGAGACAGAGACACAGAGACACAGAGACACAGAGAGACAGAGACACATAGACACAGACAGAGACAGAGACAGAGACACAGAGACAGAGACATAGACAGAGACAGAGACAGAGACAGAGAGAGAGGCAGAGAGAGAGACAGAGACAGAGACAGAGACAGAGACAGAGAGACAGAGAGACAGAGACAGAGAGACAGAGAGACACAGAGACACAGAGACACAGAGACAGACAGAGAGACAGAGAGACAGAGACACAGAGAGACAGAGACACAGAGACACAGACAAAGACAGAGACAGAGACACAGAGACAGAGACAGAGACAGAGATAGAGCCAGAGACAGAGACAGAGACAGAGAGAGAGGCAGGGAGAGAAAAAGAGACAGAGACAGAGACAGAGACAGAGACAGAGACACAGAGAGACAGAGACACAGAGACACAGAGACACAGAGAGACAGTGAGACAGTGAGACAGAGACACAGAGACACAGAGAAAGAGACACAGAGACACAGAGACAGAGACACAGAGACAGAGACAGAGACAGAGAGAGAGACAGAGACAGAGACAGAGAGAGAGACAGAGACAGAGACAGAGAGAGACACAGAGACACAGAGAGACAGACAGAAAGACAGAGACACAGAGACACAGAGACAGAGACAGAGAGAGAGACAGAGACAGAGACAGAGACAGAGACACAGAGAGACAGAGACACAGAGACACAGAGACAGAGACAGAGACAGAGAGACACAGAGACACAGAGACACAGAGACACAGAGAGACAGACAGAGAGACACAGACACAGCGACACAGAGACACAGAGACAGAGACACAGAGATACAGAGACAGAGACATAGACAGACACAGAGAGAGAGACAGAGACCGAGACAGAGACAGAGACAGAGAGAGAGGCAGAGAGAGAGACAGAGACAGAGACAGAGACAGAGACACAGAGAGACAGAGACACAGAGAGACAGAGACACAGAGACACAAAGAGACAGAGACACAGAGACACAGAGACACAGAGAGAGAGAGAGAGAGACAGAGACACAGAGAGACAGAGACAGAGACACAGAGACACAGAGACACAGAGAGACAGACACACAGAGACACAGAGACACAGAGACACAGAGACACAGAGACACAGACCGAGACAGAGACAGAGACACAGAGACAGAGACAGAGACAGAGACAGAGCCAGAGACAGAGAGAGAGGCAGAGAGAGAGACAGAGACAGAGACAGAGACAGAGACAGAGACACAGAGAGACAGAGACACTGAGAGACAGAGACACAGAGACACAGAGACACAGAAAGACAGAGACACAGAGACACAGACAGAGACAGAGACAGAGACACAGAGACAGAGACATAGACAGAGACAGAGACAGAGACAGAGACGGAGACAGAGACAGAGACAGAGACAGAGAGAGAGGCAGAGAGAGAGACAGAGACAGAGACAGAGACAGAGACAGAGACACAGAGAGACAGAGACACAGAGACACAGAGAGACAGAGACACAAAGACACAGAGACACAGAGACAGAGACAGAGACACAGAGACACAGAGACAGAGAGACACAGATAGACAGAGACACAGAGACACAGAGACACAGAGACATACAAAGAGACAGAGACACAGAGACACAGAGAGACAGAGACACAGAGACACAGACAGAGACAGAGACAGAGACACAGAGACAGAGACAGAGCCAGAGACAGAGACAGAGACAGAGAGAGAGGCAGAGAGAGAGAAAGAGACAGAGACAGAGACAGAGACAGAGACAGAGACACAGAGAGACAGAGACACAGAGACACAGAGACAGAGACACAGAGAGACAGAGACACAGAGACACAGAGAGACAGTGAGACAGAGACACAGAGACACATAGACACAGAGACAGAGACACAGAGACTTAGAGACAGAGACACAGAGACAGAGACAGAGACACAGAGACAGAGACAGAGACAGAGAGAGAGACAGAAACAGAGAGAGAGACAGAGACAGAGACAGAGACAGAGTCAGAGACAGAGACAGAGAGAGAGAGACAGAGAGAGACACAGAGACACAGAGAGACAGACAGACAGACAGACAGAGACAGAGACAGAGAGACAGAGACACAGAGACACAGAGACAGAGATAGAGACAGAGACACAGAGACACAGAGAGACAGACAGAGAGACAGAGACACAGCGACACAGAGACACAGAGACAGAGACACAGAGACACAGAGACACAGAGAGACAGAGACAGAGACAGAGACAGAGACACAGAGACAGAGACAGAGACAGAGACATAGACAGAGAAAGAGACATAGACAGAGACAAAGACAGAGACAGAGAGACAGATACACAGAGAGACAGAGACAAAGAGACACAGAGAAACAGAGACACAGAGACACAGAAACACAGAGACACAGAGACATAGAGACAGAGACAGAGACATAGAGCCAGAGAGACAGAGACACAGAGCGACAGAGACACAGAGACACAGAGACAGAGACAGAGACAGAGACACAGAGAGACAGAGACAGAGACAGAGACACAGAGACACAGAGACCCAGAGACAGACAGAGAGACAGAGACACAGAGACACAGAGACAGAGACAGAGACACAGAGACACAGAGAGACAGACACACAGAGACACAGAAACAGAGAGACAGAGACACAGAGACACAGAGAGACAGAGACACAGAGACACAGAGAGACAGAGACACAGAGAGACAGAGACACAGAGACACAGACAGAGACAGAGACAGAGACACAGAGACAGAGACAGAGACAGAGACACAGAGACACAGAGAGACAGAGACACAGAGAGACAGAGACACAGAGACAGAGACAGAGACAGAGACAGAGGCAGAGAGAGAGACAGAGACAGAGACAGCGACAGAGACAGAGACACAGAGAGACAGAGACACAGAGAGACAGAGACACAGAGACACAGACAGAGACAGAGACAGAGACACAGAGACAGAGACAGAGACAGAGACAGAGCCAGAGACAGAGACAGAGACAGAGAGAGAGGCAGAGAGAGAGAAAGAGACAGAGACAGAGACAGAGACAGAGACAGAGACACAGAGAGACAGAGACACAGAGACACAGAGACAGAGACACAGAGAGACAGAGACACAGAGACACAGAGAGACAGTGAGACAGAGACACAGAGACACAGAGACACAGAGACAGAGACACAGAGACACAGAGACAGAGACACAGAGACAGAGACAGAGACACAGAGACAGAGACAGAGACAGAGAGAGAGACAGAAACAGAGAGAGAGACAGAGACAGAGACAGAGACAGAGTCAGAGACAGAGACAGAGAGAGAGAGACAGAGAGAGACACAGAGACACAGAGAGACAGACAGACAGACAGACAGAGACAGAGACAGAGAGACAGAGACACAGAGACACAGAGACAGAGATAGAGACAGAGACACAGAGACACAGAGAGACAGACAGAGAGACAGAGACACAGCGACACAGAGACACAGAGACAGAGACACAGAGACACAGAGACACAGAGAGACAGAGACAGAGACAGAGACAGAGACACAGAGACAGAGACAGAGACAGAGACATAGACAGAGAAAGAGACATAGACAGAGACAAAGACAGAGACAGAGAGACAGATACACAGAGAGACAGAGACACAGAGACACAGAGAAACAGAGACACAGAGACACAGAAACACAGAGACACAGAGACATAGAGACAGAGACAGAGACATAGAGCCAGAGAGACAGAGACACAGAGCGACAGAGACACAGAGACACAGAGACAGAGACAGAGACAGAGACAGAGACACAGAGAGACAGAGACAGAGACAGAGACACAGAGACACAGAGACCCAGAGACAGACAGAGAGACAGAGACACAGAGACACAGAGACAGAGACAGAGACACAGAGACACAGAGAGACAGACACACAGAGACACAGAAACAGAGAGACAGAGACACAGAGACACAGAGAGACAGAGACACAGAGACACAGAGAGACAGAGACACAGAGAGACAGAGACACAGAGACACAGACAGAGACAGAGACAGAGACACAGAGACAGAGACAGAGACAGAGACACAGAGACACAGAGAGACAGAGACACAGAGAGACAGAGACACAGAGACAGAGACAGAGACAGAGACAGAGGCAGAGAGAGAGACAGAGACAGAGACAGCGACAGAGACAGAGACACAGAGAGACAGAGACACAGAGAGACAGAGACACAGAGACACAGACAGAGACAGAGACAGAGACACAGAGACAGAGACAGAGACAGAGACAGAGCGAGAGGCAGAGAGAAAGACAGAGACAGAGACAGAGACAGATACAGAGACAGAGACAGAGACAGAGAGAGAAGCAGTGACAGAGACAGAGACACAGAGACACAGAGACACAGAGAGACAGAGACACAGAGACACAGAGAGACAGAGACACAGAGACAGAGACAGAGACACAGAGAGACAGAGACACAGAGACACAGAGACAGAGACAGAGACAGACACACAGAGACACAGAGAGACAGAGACACAGAGACACAGAGACAGACAGAGAGACAGAGACACAAAGACACAGAGACACAGAGAGACGGAGACACAGAGACAAAGACAGAGACAGAGACAGAGACAGAGACAGAGACACAGAGAGACAGAGACACAGAGACACAGAGACAGAGACAGAGACACAGAGACACAGAGAGACAGAGACACAGAGACAGAGACAGAGACACAGAGACACAGAGACACAGACACAGAGACACAGAGACAGAGAGACAGAAAGAGAGACAGAGACACAGATACACAGAGATACAGAGAGACAGAGACACAGAGACACAGAGACACAGACAGAGACAGAGACAGAGACAGAGAGAGAGAGAGAGAGAGAGAGAGAGAGAGAGAGAGAGAGAGAGAGAGAGAGAGAGAGAGAGACACAGAGACACAGAGACAGAGACACAGAGACACAGAGAGACAGAGACACAGAGACACAGACAGAGACAGAGACAGAGACACAGAGACAGAGACAGAGACAGAGACAGAGACAGAAACGGAGACAGAGACAGAGACAGACAGAGACAGAGAGAGAGGCAGAGAGAGAGACAGAGACAGAGACAGAGACAGAGACAGAGACACAGAGAGACAGAGAGACAGAGACACAGAGACACAGAGAGACAGAGACACAGAGACACAGAGAGACAGAGAGACAGAGACAGAGACAGAGACACAGAGACACAGAGACAGACAGAGAGACAGAGAGACAGAGACACAGAGAGACAGAGACACAGAGACACAGAGACACAGACAGAGACAGAGACAGAGACACAGAGACAGAGACAGAGACAGAGACAGAGAGAGAGGCAGGGAGAGACACAGAGAGAGAGGCAGAGAGAGAGACAGAGACAGAGACAGAGACAGAGACACAGAGGGACAGACACAGAGAGACAGAGACACAGAGACACAGAGACACAGAGAGACAGAGACACAGAGACACAGACAGAGACAGAGACAGAGACACAGAGACAGAGACATAGACAGAGACAGAGACAGAGACAGAGAGAGAGGCAGAGAGAGAGACAGAGACAGAGACAGAGACAGAGACAGAGAGATAGAGAGACAGAGACAGAGAGACAGAGAGACAGAGAGACACAGAGAAACAGAGACACAGAGACAGACAGAGAGACAGAGAGACAGAGACACAGAGAGACAGAGACACAGAGACACAGACAGAGACAGAGACAGAGACACAGAGACAGAGAAAGAGACAGAGATAGAGCCAGAGACAGAGACAGAGACAGAGAGAGAGGCAGGGAGAGAAAAAGAGACAGAGACAGAGACAGAGACAGAGACAGAGACACAGAGAGACAGAGACACAGAGACACAGAGACACAGAGACACAGAGAGACAGTGAGACAGTGAGACAGAGACACAGAGACACAGAGACAGAGACACAGAGACACAGAGACAGAGACACAGAGACAGAGACAGAGACAGAGAGAAAGACAGAGACAGAGACAGAGAGAGAGACAGAGACAGAGACAGAGAGAGACACAGAGACATAGAGAGACAGACAGAAAGACAGAGACACAGAGACACAGAGACAGAGACAGAGAGAGAGACAGAGACAGAGACAGAGACAGAGACACAGAGAGACAGAGACACAGAGACACAGAGACAGAGACAGAGACAGAGAGACACAGAGACACAGAGACACAGAGACACAGAGAGACAGACAGAGAGACAGAGACACAGCGACACAGAGACACAGAGACAGAGACAAAGAGATACAGAGACAGAGACATAGACAGACACAGAGAGAGAGACAGAGACGGAGACAGAGACAGAGACAGAGAGAGAGGCAGAGAGAGAGACAGAGACAGAGACAGAGACAAAGACACAGAGAGACAGAGACACAGAGAGACAGAGACACAGAGACACAAAGAGACAGAGACACAGAGACACAGAGACACAGAGAGAGAGAGAGAGAGACAGAGACACAGAGAGACAGAGACAGAGACACAGAGACACAGAGACACAGAGAGACAGACACACAGAGACACAGAGACACAGAGACAGACAGAGAGACAGAGACACAGAGACACAGAGACACAGAGAGACAGAGACACAGAGACACAGAAAGAGACAGAGACAGAGACACAGAGACAGAGACAGAGACAGAGACAGAGCCAGAGACAGAGAGAGAGGCAGAGAGAGAGACAGAGACAGAGACAGAGACAGAGACAGAGACACAGAGAGACAGAGACACAGAGAGACAGAGACACAGAGACACAGAGACACAGAAAGACAGAGACACAGAGACACAGACAGAGACAGAGACAGAGACACAGAGACAGAGACATAGACAGAGACAGAGACAGAGACAGAGACGGAGACAGAGACACAGAGAGACAGAGACACAGAGACACAGAGAGACAGAGACACAAAGACACAGAGACACAGAGACAGAGACAGAGACACAGAGACACAGAGACAGAGAGACACAGATAGACAGAGACAAAGAGACACAGAGACACAGAGACATACAGAGAGACAGAGACACAGAGACACAGAGAGACAGAGACACAGAGACACAGACAGAGACAGAGACAGAGACACAGAGACAGAGACAGAGACAGAGACAGAGCCAGAGACAGAGACAGAGACAGAGAGAGAGGCAGAGAGAGAGAAAGAGACAGAGACAGAGACAGAGACAGAGACAGAGACACAGAGAGACAGAGACACAGAGACACAGAGACAGAGACACAGAGAGACAGAGACACAGAGACACAGAGAGACAGTGAGACAGAGACACAGAGACACAGAGACACAGAGACAGAGACACAGAGACACAGAGACAGAGACACAGAGACAGAGACAGAGACACAGAGACAGAGACAGAGACAGAGAGAGAGACAGAAACCGAGAGAGAGACAGAGACAGAGACAGAGACAGAGTCAGAGACAGAGACAGAGAGAGAGAGACAGAGAGAGACACAGAGACACAGAGAGACAGACAGAGAGACAGAGACACAGAGACACAGACAGACAGACAGACAGAGACAGAGACAGAGAGACAGAGACACAGAGACACAGATACAGAGATAGAGACAGAGACACAGAGACACAGAGAGACAGACAGAGAGACAGAGACACAGCGACACAGAGACACAGAGACAGAGACACAGAGACACAGAGACACAGAGAGACAGAGACAGAGACAGAGACAGAGACAGAGACATAGACAGAGAAAGAGACATAGACAGAGACAAAGACAGAGACAGAGAGACAGATACACAGAGAGACAGAGACACAGAGACACAGAGAAACAGAGACACAGAGA
>JAXIVD010001017.1:66406-69593 GCA_036785275.1 Cancer borealis
AGAGAAAGAGACAGAGACAGAGACAGAGACACAGAGAGACAGATACACAGAGACACAGAGACACAGAGAGACAGAGACACAGAGACACAGAGACACAGAGAGACAGTGAGACAGAGACACAGAGACACAGAGGCAGAGAGCGAGACACAGACACACAGAGACAGAGACAGAGACAGAGAGAGAGACAGAGACAGAGACAGAGACAGAGTCAGAGACAGAGACAGAGAGAGAGAGAGACAGAGAGAGACACAGAGACACAGAGAGACAGACAGAGAGACAGAGACACAGAGACACAGAGACACAGAGACAGAGACAGAGACAGAGAGAGAGACGGAGACAGAGACAGACAAAGAGACAGAGAGACAGAGACACAGAGACACAGAGACAGAGACAGAGAGACACAGAGAGACAGACAGTGAGACAGAGACACAGCGACACAGAGACACAGAGACAGAGACACAGAGACACAGAGACAGAGACATAGACAGACACAGAGACAGAGACAGAGACGGAGACAGAGACAGAGACAGAGAGAGAGGCAGAGAGAGGGACAGAGACAGAGACAGAGACAGAGACACAGAGACACAGAGAGACAGAGACACAGAGAGACAGAGACACAGAGACACAGAGAGACAGAGACACAGAGACACAGAGACAGAGAGACAGAGACATAGACACAGAGACACAGAGACACAGAGAGACAGACACACAGAGACACAGAGACAGACAGAGAGACAGAGACACAGAAACACAGAGACACAGAGAGACAGAGACACAGAGACACAGACAGAGACAGAGACAGAGACACAGAGACAGAGACAGAGACAGAACCAGAGACAGAGACAGAGAGAGAGACAGAGAGAGAGACAGAGACAGAGACAGAGACAGAGACACAGAGAGACAGAGACACAGAGAGACAGAGACACAGAGACACAGAGACACAGAAAGACAGAGCCACAGAGACACAGACAGTTACAGAGACAGAGACACAGAGACACAGACAGAGACAGAGACAGAGACGGAGACAGAGACAGAGACAGAGAGAGAGGCAGAGAGAGAGACAGAGACAGAGACAGAGACAGAGACACAGAGAGACAGAGGCACAGAGAGACAGAGACACAGTGACAGACACAGAGACACAGAGACACAGAGAGACAGAGACACAGAGACACAGAGACACAGAGAGACAGAGACACAGACAGAGACAGAGACAGAGACACAGAGACAGAGACAGAGACAGAGCCAGAGACAGAGACAGAGAGAGAGGCAGAGAGAGAGAAAGAGACAGAGACAGAGACAGAGACACAGAGACAGAGACACAGAGACACAGAGAGACAGAGACACAGAGACACAGAGAGACAGTGACACAGAGACACAGAGACACAGAGACAGAGACAGAGACACAGAGACACAGAGACAGAGACACAGAGACAGAGACAGAGACAGAGAGACAGAGACAGAGACTGAGACAGAGAGAGAGACAGAGACAGAGACAGAGACTTAGACAGAGAGAGAGACAGAGACAGAGACAGAGACAGAGTCAGAGACAGAGACAGAGAGAGAGAGAGACAGAGAGAGACACAGAGACACAGAGAGACAGACAAAGAGACAGAGACACAGAGACACAGAGACAGAGACAGAGACAGAGAGAGAGACAGAGACAGAGACAGAGACAGAGACAGAGACAGAGACAGAGACAGAGAGACAGAGAGACAGAGACACAGAGACAGAGACAGAGACACAGAGAGACAGAGAGACAGACAGAGACACAGCGACACAGCGACACAGAGACAGAGACACAGAGACACAGAGACACTGAGAGACAGAGACAGAGACAGAGACAGAGACAGAGAGACAGAGAGACAGAGACACAGAGACAGAGACAGAGACATAGAGAGACAGAGAGACAGACAGAGACACAGCGACACAGCGACACAGAGACAGAGACACAGAGACACAGAGACACTGAGAGACAGAGACAGAGATAGAGACACAGAGACAGAGACAGAGACAGAGACATAGACAGAGACAGAGACAGAGACAGAGAGACAGATACACAGAGAGACAGAGACACAGAGACACAGAGACACAGAGACAGAGACAGAGACAGAGAGACAGAGAGACAGAGACACAGAGAGACAGAGACACAGAGACAGAGACAGAGACAGAGACAGAGAGACAGACACAGAGACAGAGACACAGAGACACAGAGACAGACAGACAGACAGAGACACAGAGACAGAGACAGAGACAGAGACACAGAGACACAGAGAGACAGAGACACAGAAAAACAGAGACAGAGAGACAGACAGAGAGACAGAGACACAGAGACACAGACAGAGACAGAGACAGAGATAGAGACAGAGGTGAGAGAGAGAGAGAGAGAGAGAGAGAGAGAGAGAGAGAGAGAGAGAGAGAGAGAGAGAGAGAGAGAGAGAGAGAGAGAGAGAGAGAGAGAGAGACATAGACACAGAGAGACAGACACAGAGACACAGAGAGACAGAGAGACAGAGACACAGAGACACAGAGACAGAGACAGAGACACAGAGACACAGAGACACAGAGACACAGACAGAGACCGAGACAGAGACACAGAGACAGAGACAGAGACAGAGCGAGAGGCAGAGAGAGAGACAGAGACAGAGACAGAGACAGATACAGAGACAGAGACAGAGACAGAGACAGAGAGAGAAGCAGTGACAGAGACAGAGACAGAGACAGAGACAGAGATACAGAGAGACAGAGACACAGAGACACAGAGAGACAGAGACAAAGAAACACAGAGACAGAGACACAGAGACACAGAGAGACAGAGACACAGAGACACAGAGACAGAGACAGAGACACAGAGACACAGAGAGACAGAGAGACAGAGACACAGAGACACAGAGACAGAGACAGAGATAGAGACACAGAGACACAGAGAGACAGAGACACAGAGACACAGAGACAGAGAGACAGACAGAGAGACAGAGACACAAAGAAACAGAGACACAGAGAGACAGAGACACAGAGACACAGAGACAAAGACAGAGACAGAGACAGAGACACAGAGAGACAGAGACACAGAGACACAGAGACAGAGACAGAGACACAGAGACACAGAGACACAGAGAGACAGACACAGAGACACAGAGACAGAGAGATAGAAAGAGAGACAGAGACACAGATACACAGAGATACAGAG
>JAXIVD010001017.1:74793-105854 GCA_036785275.1 Cancer borealis
CCTGTCAGCAAGGATGATGCGGCAGAACATCATCTCCAGCACATCAGGTGTGTTGACTGTCAGGGCGTCGACACAGAGACCCTCGCGATGGCACACAGCTAAACCACCTCCCTGCCCACCATGACGATCACGTCTCGCCCAGTGGGAGTAGCCGGTAATCCTGTCGCAGGTGGTAGCACAGCTGTCGTCCAGGAAGGTCTCAACCGCCACCACTATGTCGACATGCTGTGTGAGAGCGGTGTGTGTCAGCTCTCCAACGTTGGTCCTGAAGCCACGAACGTTGGCCGACAGGATAGTGAGGGTGTGGGTGGTGGTGGTGGTGGTGGTGGAGGTGGAGGTGTTGGTGGCCATTCTTCTTAACGTGCCAGTAGGGGGGCGGGTTGGGGGTGCTGTACCCAAGCAGAGTATGGAGCGCCAGTCAGGTTAACCCGGTAAGGTGCAGGCTGGGGGGCGGCTGACTGGGGGGCGGCTGGCTGGGGGGCGGCTGGCTGGTGACGCTCAGACAGGATGGCTCGAAAGAGTCGCTCCTGTCGTAGTTCGCTGACACGTGTGTAGCAGCGACTTTCTTCGTGTCCACGTCTGAGGCAATAAGAACACTCAAGCCTTCTTGTCTCCTCAGCCTGGCGTGTTCGGCACAGGTCTACGTGGTGCCCTCTGCGTCCACAGTAATCACAGACGTCAACTGAGCAGTGACCTACCGTGTGTCCTCGTTGTCGGCAACGACCACAGAAGGGCAGCGACTCTTGATTTCTGCTTCCCTGCCGCCTGTTATTGTTGCGATGTGGGTTGTGCCGCGTGTCGGTTGAGTAGGTGACCGGCTCGGTGGTGGTGGAGGCGTTGGTGGCGGCCTGGCGACGGGGAGGGGGGTTGGCGGGGCCAGCACTAGCGGTGGATGAAGAGGAGGGGGGCGGAAGCTTTGGGTCGGTGGTTGTGAAGGTTGCTGGGTGTGGGTGAGGTCAGGGGTGTTGAGTGGAGGTGGGGTGTCGTTGGTCACCTTCCGTAATGGCCTCGCTTTACCTGACTCCCACCAGTTAGCCCAGGCTGGATGCGAGGCACACACTCCCTCCCAGTCACTGTCTATCTTGCTAGGCAGGGCGCTGCAGGCTTGAGTAGTAGGGACTGGGGAGGGAGCGAGTTGTTGCACCTGAGAGAGTCCGTCTATGGCGTTGAGTGCTTCCACCAACACTGCCCTCTGCTGCTGCAGCCTCGTGCTGTGTTGCTGGTAGGCCTCAACAGTGCTCTTGAGTGAGAAAATTTCGTTTCTCTGCCTCAAGATAATGTCCACCAGTGCTGCAGGAGGGTTAGTGAGCAGTTCCTCCTTGATGGCGGCGTCCTCGTTGTCAGGTGACGATTGCTGGGTAGGAGGGTCAGTTGGTGGGATGGCAGGTGTGTCGACCTGAGTTGCTGCTGTATTGTCCACAGTGGCTGGTGCCTCATGGACTACGTGGGTGACGGGGTGCGGGATGCCTCGCGCTTCCCTCAGCTCAGCTGTTTCCAGGCAGCAGAACGAGCCCTCACTGTGACACCCTTTGCAGGCCTGGTTCGGGCATCCTTCCTGAGTGCACGCTGTAATTGGCTTGAGCCTGGTGGAAAGGCTACACACACAGCAGTATGTTACTCCTTGAAAGCCGGACTTGCCTGCCCACTCAATTTTCTGGTGAGGAGAGGAGATCTGCTGAGAGTCGGTAGCAGCCATTGGCGAGGTGGCGGGAGGACAAAGCAAAAGAGAGGTGAAGGGAGGACAGGGGCGAGGGGGGGTGACAAGCAGGGTAGCGGCCTGGTGGATCGGTCAAGTCGCAGCACACACTCGTCTGCCCTGTACTCGCCTATAATAATATCACAACACTGTTTTATGCACTTTGCACTGTTCATGTGCAGACGTGAAGCAGCAAGAAACACTGTATTGCACTCGGAGTCCGATGGTAGGGAAAGAGCAAAAGGATAACAATGAGGTGGTGTGACGGTTGTTTGTGGCGGACGGTGGTTAAGCAATCACGGGGCAGGGAAGGCGACGAAGCCCGCCACAACGTTCAGACACGGCCTCAGTTTGTTATTTCCGTCAATAACATTTAAACCTAGACAATGTCAGGTCAAATGAGTGCATCAGGCGTCTCAGTGTACTTTCATGTACAATCAGTGAAGAGGCCAGCTGAGAGAGCAGTACATCGGCTAATATTTGAAGTATATCAGGAGCCGTGTGGACGTGTGTGGTGTGGTGCACGTTCTCTCTCTCTCTCTCTCTCTCTCTCGCTCGCTCGCTCGCGACGAGTGACTATCCATCTGCCAGGGAACACTGCCTTCTTCTGATGTGAAGTACTCCATGAATTTGTTGCGCACTTCAAAAGTCTCAGTGGTAGCATTGCATCCTACATTCCTCATCCTTAACAGAGAAATGATACCTTCATCATTTGATCAAGGCTCTTCATCGTCTTCTAACATTTGCATAAGATGATGATATTTACCATATTTCGCCCTTGCCAAATTCATTTCATTCACCCATTTCCTTTGTCTTTTAGTATTCAGTGCTAGAATTAGCAGTAATAGGTTCATCTTCCTCCTCCTCAAGAAACCACACAGTACCGTCTCCCATGGCTGGAGTCACTGAATGACGTGACACTTTTTGAAAACATAGCTTGACGGCATCTCTTCCAGTGTGAATACTCGCATCTCGCGTGGTCGTCCGCGGCATCACGTGCGTAACGTTTGCTTCGCTCCAGGTGTGCACCCGCCTTAAGTCTCGTCTACCTTGATGTTACGGCTCCTCTATCCTTCCATAGACGTGAATAGGAAGAAGATGCAACACAAAGGGAGATTTTCACCGATATTACTAGTCTTTCTTTCCAATTATGCTGATTTTCTTTGCATTCTTCTCACGCCTGTATAAGACATGGGAAATATGCAAAGAAATTCAGCTTTTGTCGAGCGGCCATGTTGTGATGACGTCATCTCTCTCTCTCTCCTCTCTCTCTTCTCTCTCTCTCTCTCTCTCTCCTCTCTTTCTCTCTTTCTCTCTTTCTCTCTCTCTCTCTCTCTCTCTCTCTCTCTCTCTCTCTCTCTCTCTCTCTCTCTCTCTCTCTCTCTCTCTCTCTCTCTCTCTCTCTCTCTTCTCTCTCTCTCTCTCTCTCTCTCTCTCTCTCTCTCTCTCTCTCTCTCTCTCTCTTTCTTTCTCTCTCTCTCTCTCTCTCTCTCTCTCTCTCTCTCTCTCTCTCTCTCTCTCTCTCTCTCTCTCTCTCTCTCTCTCTCTCTCTCTCTCTCTCTCTGTTCAAATCATTGTTTATATTCTCTGTAGATTGTGGATTTCAGCATATAGTGCGAACTTACCCAACCAGACATCAGAATAGCTTTGTCATCCCACTATTTAGGACTATACACGGCCAAAGAAGTGTTTTATACAGAGGTACAAAGTCTTGGAATGAACTCAACCAAGACCTACAGAGGAGTGACTCGCCCTCAGGATTTAAAGAAAATTTAAAGCAAATGTTATTGTTGCAGTACCTATGATTTGGTGGGTATTATGTGTGCGTGTGTATGTATAAGTGTGTGCATGTGCCTGTAGGCATATGAGTGTATGTGTATAAATGAGTGTCTGATTGATTTGCAAGGTAAAGAAGATGTATGAGTGTGTGGTATATTCATCTGTATTATACTGATAAACATATTTATGTACGTTAAAAATCATGAGTTTAATTGATGTATATGTGTATATAAAGATTATGGAATTAAAACTAAGTTATTAAAATCTACTAGAATATGTTATTTATAATGTATGTGTAGATGTAGATGTATTCTTGTATACATATGGGAGCATATGTATGTGTGTACGTATGTATTTGTGTATATGTATATATACACGAGTACTTATTTCCAGTGGTGGGCAGTCCGTCAGTACCGACGGAAGGTCCGTCAATCCGTCACTGACGGACTCCCGTTTCGCTGGCGGACTGACGACTGACGGAAACTTCGAAACACTGACGGAATAAGCGCCGACGGAAGCGATTTTCGGCCGTCACCCGAACTGTCACTAACTCGAAAAGCAAAGACAACACCACAGAAATTTCTACGTGACCGCGCTGCGTCATATCAGTAGCCTGCTGGCTTTCGTAATATAAGGTTGTCTGTCACGAGCTCTCCGCTTCTGCGGTGCAGTTTTAAGTTTTTAACTTGTTTTAAAAGTTTCAATTTGTTACAAAAGAAATTTCTGTAATGTGGACGGGGTTTTAATATTCCAACCCGCGTTTGATCAAGTGAAGTAACATTGTTTAAATTGTTTTTCACCACATTTCTCGACTTTTATAGATCATGGATAAATATCTTAGCAGAGACAGGAGCAGGTGCAGGAGTGTGTCTACTGATAGACGTGATAGTGATGATTTAGCGATGACGGAAGCGCGGTTAAAATAACGATGACGGAGTGATGGACCGACGACTGACAGACTGGGGCGGCCTGAAATAATGACGGACTGGCGGGCTGGTCGCTGGCGAATGACGGACCGGCAAAATTTACTGTTGCTCCCACCACTGCTTATTTCCTTTATCGATGTATATATTGTGCAATTTGAACTAAAGGCAAAATGTAATTTTCATTAAAAAAAACATGTAACATATTTTGCTCCTTAAGCTATTGCATTGCTACAGGTTCATAAAGGAGCTTTAGCTCATTGAACCTATATATGACATTTATTCAATGTGATATTGTAATATGATGGACAGTAAATAATAAAAATATCAAATATCAAAATTCTCTCTCTCTCTCTCTCTCTCTCTCTCTCTCTCTCTCTCTCTCTCTCTCTCTCTCTCTCTCTCTCTCTCTCTCTCTCTCTCTCTCTCTCTCTCTCAGATGAGGGATTCCTCCCTCCTCCTCCTCCATCCTAGATACTGTAATGGCTTTTGCTAGTACAGTATCTATCTATCATCATCATATTTAATCACATGTGTATGTGTATTGTATATTCTTTCATTTTATCATGTATTTCGGGGGTTATTGGGCGAAAAAAGGATAAGTCTTAAGAGTCCTGGACTACATTAGTTAATTTCCCATAGGTTATTAACGTCCAAGGATGCGTTTTTCCAAGGGTGCACTACGGGATCAGACTACATTAAGTGCAATCTTGGGGCGGTGGACTGTATAAGAAAAACACTGGGAAAATAGAATTGTGATGCTTCCACAACAAGATATCCACGTGAACTGAGTCAGCGGTTCTCACGCTTGTCGGGAGAGCTTGTGCGAGCCTAGTAGTCACTGTATGAACCTCGCTCATGATGCTGGTTTCTACTCGTAAAACAAGACAAAAATTTGCCCGAGCCTCGGCTCGTTCTACAAATTGCTTGTTATATGGTGCACTCGTAATGCAAGGTTCCATTGTGTATACTATATATATATATATATATATATATATATATATATATATATATATATATATATATATATATATATATATATACTTTCTTTTTTTACATTAAAATAAATTAAGTATTAAAAAAATTACATTAAAATAAATCAAGTATAAAAAAAATCCCGCGTGTCGCCAGACCCTGTAAAGAGGACAGTAGGAGAAATATAGACATGGAAGGGAAGTCAAACTTAGTGTGAGAGGTGTCTTGACACTCCTCTTTTGAAAGAGTTTAAGTCATAGGGAGGTGGAAAAACAGACAAAGGAAGAGAGTTCCAGAGTTTACCAGTGTAAGGGATGAAAGAGTGAAGATACTGGTTAACTCTTGCATTAGGTACATGGACAGAATAAGGATGAGAAATAGAAAGTCTTGTGCAGCGAAGCTGCGGGAAGGGGGGAGACATGCAGTTGGCAAATTCTGAAGAGCAGTCAGCATGAAAATAGCGGTAGAAGATAGATAAAGATGCAACATTGTGGCGGTGACTTGAAGTCAAGACAGTCAGTTAGAGGAGAAGAGTTAATTAGGCAAAAATCTTTAGACTCCACCCTGTTTAAAAGAACTGTATGAGTTGAGTCCTCCCAGACGTGAGAGCCATACTCCATACATGGAGGGGATAAGGCCCTTGTACAGAGCAAGCAGCTGAGAGGGAGAGAAAAATGGACGCAGATGCCACAGGATACCTAACTTCTTGGAAGCTGATTTAGCAAGACTAGAGATATGAAATTGTCAGTTTAGATTTTTAGTAAAGGATTGACCGAGTGTGTTTAATGTGGAGGAGAGGGAAAGTTGAGTGTCATTGAAGAAGAGGGGATAGTTATCTGGAAGGTTATGTCGAGTAGATAGTTGTAGAAATTGAGTTTTTGAGGCATTGAACAAAACAAGGTTTGCTGTGCCCCAATCAGAAACTAGTGAAAGATCAGAAGTTAAGTGTCCTATAGCATCTCGCCTTGAGTTATTTAATTCTTGTTGGGTTGGGCGTCTGTTGTACGACGTTGAAAAATACAAGGTGGTGTCATCAGCATAGGAGTGAATAGGGCATTGAGTCAGATTTAGGAGATCATTGATGAATAATAGAAAGAGAGTGGGTGGTAGGACAGAACCCTGAGGAACACCACTGTTGATAGTTTTAGGAGAAGAACAGTGACCGTCCACTACAGCAGTAATAGACCGATTGGAAAGGAAACTGGAGATGAAGGTACAGAGAGAAGAATAGAATCCGTAGGAGGGTAGTTTAGAAATTAAAGATTTATGTCAGACTCTATCGAAAGCTTTTGATATGTCAAGGTCGACAGCAAAGGTTTCACCAAAGTCCCTAAAAGAGGATGACAAAGATTCAGTTAGGAAAGCAAGAAGATCACCAGTAGATCGGCCTTTACGGAAACCCTACTGGCAATCAGAGAGAAGGTTGTGAGCTGATAGGTGCCTCATTATCTTCTTGTTAATGACAGACTCAAAGGCTTTAGAAAGGCAGAAAATCAAAGCTATAGGGCGGTAGTTAGAAGGATTGGAGCGGTCATCTTTTTAAGGGACAGGTTGAATGTGAGCAAACTTCCAGCAAGAAGGATAGGTAGAAGTAGAGAGACACAGACGAAAGAGTTTGACAAGGCAGTGAGCAAGTTCGGAAGCACAGTTTTTGAGAACAACAGGAGGGACTCCATCTGGACTATGCTTTCCGAGAATCAAGGCCAGAGAGAGCCTGGAAAACGTCATAATAAAGAATCTTAATTTTAGGGATGAAGTAGTCAGAGGGTGGAGGAGTAGGAGGAATATGCCCAGTATCATCCAAAGTAGAGTTGGTAGCAAAAGTTTGAGCGAAGAGTTCAGCTTTAGAGAAAGAAGAGACAGCTGTGGGACCATCTGGTTGAAGTAAAGGAGGGAAAGATGAAGAAATAAAATTGTTAGATATTATTGGCTAGATGCCAGAAATCACGAGAAGAGTTAGAGTTAGAAAGACTTTGATATTTTTTTTTATTGATGAAAGAGTTTTTAGTAAGTTGGAGAATAGATTTGGCATGATTACGGGCAAAAATATATAGGGCATGAGTTTCAGCAGATGGATGGCTACGGTACCGTTTGTGAGCCACCTCTATCATTGACAGCACGAGAACAAGTAGAGTTAAACCAGGGCTTTTTAGCTTTAGTATTAGAGAAAGTATGAGGAATGTATAACTCCATGCCAGAGATAATCACCTCTGTTATGCGCTCGGCACAAAGAGAAGGATCTCTGACATGGATGCAATAATCATCCAAAGGAAAATCAGAATAGTATTACCTCAGGTCCTCCCACTTAGCAGAGTTGAACTGCCAGAAGCACCTCTGCTTAGACGGATCCTGAGGCTGCACTGGAGTGATAGGACAGGTAACAGAAATGAGATTGTGATCGGAGGAGCCCAACGGAGAGGAAAGTTTAACAGAGTAAGCTGGTGTTGAAAGTTAGGAAAAGATCAAGAATGTTGGGTGTGTCTCCAATATATAATATATATGTATTTATTTATTAATTTGTTTATTTCTTTATGTATTTGCTAATTGTAATTTTTTTTTCTTCAGAATCTTGTTGAAACTGTTCCTAACATTTGTTTTCTGGGCAATGAAGCATTCCTTTTTCAAGTACTCAATGGAAATTATCTCCCTTATTTTGGCTGTATCACAATGAATGAAAAATTGCTGGCAACTGATCTGCATCTGCATGACTGTATTGACTCATGTGGCCAGTGTTTCACTTTCAGAATTGACGTAAGTATTAATAGTTTAATTCATCATGATGATCATTGTATTCATAGTTATGCTCATTGCCATCATATTTGTTGTTATCCGTCATTGTTGTCGTCATGTTCAGCTTCATTATCGTCCTTGTTTTTATTTTCATTATCATTGCCATAGTTATTATCATCATTGTTATTTTTGTCATGGTCATCGTTTTTTTTTTTGTCTGTCATCATTGGATATCTTAGCTTTCACCAAATAGTTGCTTTCCAGTCTGGATAGTGTTGCAGCCTCCCGACACAGCGTTAATTTTTTTAAAGTAAATTTTTGGACCTCCTTCATTCCACGTTTTCTTGTATCTATCATGAAAACTACCAGTTATGTTCTGATTCTTAAAATTTTTTTCACCCATTCACTTCACCATTCTCTCAATTTGTTAAATACAATCAAACCTTGGTTTTCGTATGTCCCAGTTTTTGTATGATTCGGTTTTCAATGCCTTTTTTCGTCGAAATTTTGTCCCAGTTTTCGTACATCCATTCGGTTTTCGAACAGTGGGACACGACCTCATACCATATGAATTCCTCACCCATCTCCTCCCTTCAAGAAAGCCTTCCTAAACATCTATAACTCCAGCTGGCTCTCGGGAGACTTCCCAACATGCTGGAAGAAATCAGTATTGCTCCCCATCTTGAAATCAGGGAAGGATCCAACATCACCATCATCTTACAGACCAATATCCCTCCTCTCTTGCATTGGGAAGTTATTAGAACGTCTGGCATGCATAAGGCTTTCATGGTGGCTGGAAGAGAGACAATTATTAAAAGAGGAACAATGTAGATTTAGACCAAGAAGGGGCACTCTAGACATCCTGGCCCAAATAGAATATCACATATGTGACACCTACAGGAAAAAGCAAGTCATGACAACACTCTTTGTTGACTCGGAAGGGGCGTTTGATATAGCTGCTCATGAAGGCATTTTATATAAACTAGCAAAGATGGGACTAACAGGCACAACCCTCACATGGATAAAAAAATTCCTCACAACCAGAACCTTCCAAGTAGCTGTAGGTCCATCTAAGTCCTCCACCTATTCCATAAAAAGAGGTATCCCACAAGGATCAATATTAAGTCCACTACTATTTACCATATTACTGTCAGACCTACAAATATCCCCACATTCCCATCTCATATATGCAGATGATATAACCATAATTACAAGAGCCCCAACACTCATACAAGCACAGACCCAAGCACAAGAAGCAGCCACAGCACTGCAAGACTGGGTGAACTTCTGGAGCCTCAAGATCAATCCCTCGAAAAGCACACTTATGTGCTTTACACTCAAATCACTACAAATACCACCAAGAATCAACATAGCAGGATACCCAGTCCCTTACTCCAGACTTCACAACTTCCTTAGATTAAGACTAGATGGCCCTAGACTCACCTGGTCTAACCACATAGAACACCTCCGGACATCATGCAGCAGACGTCTTGACGTCATGAAGAGACTTGCAGGGGTCAGCTGGGGGACCTGCAGAGAACAAATTCTACACTACTACCTAACCACCATCAGGGCAAAAATAACATGGTAGCAGCCTGTATGGATCGGCAGCTAACACCACTCTCAACAAGCTGGATATGATTCACAACACTGGTCTTAGGATTTCAATGGGAGTCATGAGATCCTCACCTATCGTCTCCCTGAATGCAGAGAGTGGCATCCCATCCTTAGCCACCCGTAGAAAAAACACTTTGCCAACATCATCTCCATATAATGACCCTGCCTCCACCACACCTGCTCATCACTCTATATACCAACTCTGGGGTGAACTCACAGTCACCAGTCTGGCTCCCAGGATCAAGACAGCCTCTGTTAGTCCGAGCCCTAAGGACCTACAACATGCTCAGGACACCACCACCTCAGCCACAACCTACCAGGTCACACTCCCCCATCCCACTATGGAAGGACATCACCATTATGGTCGCTCTTTATATACCAGATCTTCCATCCATAACATACCAAGCACCCTAGCTGCAGCACTGTTCCTTCAGCTCGACCACACCAGAGATCATAGCCACAACAAGATATACACAGATGGATCCCACTCACCATACTTACCTTCCACAGCTGCTGCCATATAGGACCCTCAGAAGACCATCTGCAAGACGTGGAGGCTGCCCCCCGAAACTGATGTGGTTACTGCTGAGCACCTACCACATCACCTACACCAGCTGCCAGACGGTTATCTATACAGACTCACGCTCGTCGCTGCATCTCCTCCTCTCCCGCCACCTGTTAACATCAACAAATTTAGTCCACAGTATACAACAGGCCCTTATCAACCTCACTACACAAGGATGGGAAGTAACCCTTCAATGGGTGCCTTCACATAGTAACATCAAGGGAATGAGATAGTTGATGCTGCTGCCAAGATGGCCCTAACTGAGGTAAACATCACTCCTCTCCCGCTGTCTCTCTCCACAGCAAAAAGACTCATCTCACGAACGTGCCACTCTACCTGGGACAACACAATCAACAATGCCCTCCGTGCCACCTCTCTGGGACAATATCGCACGTCTTCCTATCCACAACCATGGATAAGGCAAACGTGCCGAGTTTTAGAGGCCACTCTAGCCTGCCTCCGCATTGGACACACACGACTAGGCTCACTGATACCGCTGATGCCTGTCACCCGATCCTTAATGCCCCTGGTGCAGAAAGGTGGAGAAAACATTCAAACACTTCATGCTGCAGTGTCCCCGCTCATATTCCCACCGAATACTTCTAAAAAGCCAACTTCTCGCCCTAAACATCACCACCTTCGACCTGCCCAGCCTGCTGGGGGCAGTAGGCGTGCATCCCTCACGACAATCTGCTGTCATCTGCCTCACCTGCGCCTTCCTCAGGAAGACCGGTCAGCTACCATGTCTGTGATCATCTCGCAGGACACCATCAGGGCGAATAGGGTCTAATAGACTGTCACAGCCCTAAAACACCATCAACAAACAAACAAGAATTTCACATAAGAAGCCCTAGGATGTTGAGTTCTTTAAAGAAGATGGAAGGAGGAAGAGAAAGACGAATGGGGGGGGGGGGAAGAGAGAGAGAAAGAGAGAGAAAGAGAGAGAAGAGAGAGAGAGAGAGAGAGAGAGAGAGAGAGAGAGAGAGAGAGAGAGAGAGAGAGAGAGAGAGAGAGAGAGAGAGAGAGAGAGAATATGCAGTGCTCCCTCCAATTTTGCGTGAAATTGGTCGACATTGCAGGCTGCAAATTCAAATTCACAAAATTGGAATCATTAACCTTATGGCGATTTAGTCATATTTTTGTCCTTGTTTGTATACAAATATACATGTAATTATACATCCTACAATAAAGAAAAATACAGAAAAACATAAACATTATCATTATAAATAAAAAAATTAATTTGAAGGACCATTTTACTGTACCTGGTCTTGCAGAGATGGAGATTGGTCTCGGTCATAAAATTGGAATATCGCAAAATTGAACTTGCAAAATTGGAGGGAGCACTGTACTATTATTCAGTTTGCTTTTGAAAGCATGAATATTTTATGCATTAATCACTTTTGCATCAAGTTTTTTTCCAGGTTTCTATGCTTCTACATGAGAAGCTGTATTCCTTTATGTCCCTCTTGCTTGTAGACATTTCATATTCTTCTTGTGTCCCCTTGTATATCTGTAGTCTCACATAAACTGATCATCTGTCAATTTATTCCTGATCTTTTGAGGCTTTATATACTGCTATAAAGTATCCCCTCTTCTCTCAAAATTTGGGAGTTTCAGCCTTGAAATTCTTTCTTCCTACGGTAAATTTCTCAGGTTTAGAGAAATTTTTGTAGCTGCTCTTTGTATTCTCTCAACTTCTTTATATCCTTTTTATGTGGTGACAAAATCACTGCTGGATATTATATTTTTGGTCGAATCAATAATGTAATAAATTTCTTAATAAAATCTTCATTCAGATATTTGAAAGCCATTCTTACATTTCTCAGCAGCTAGTATGTATCTCCTGTGATTTTATTGATATGTTTCTCAGGTGACAAATGTTCTGTAATCCATAATCCCAAATCTTTTTCAACATTTGTTTTTTATATAATTTTCCATTGAATACTTTCCTGTTTCATTCTACTACAGCCCATTTCTAGCGTTTTACACCTTTCCGCATTAAATTCCAATTCCCATAGTTTACTCCATCTGTGATTCTTATCTAGGTCCTATTGTAGATTTCTAGTTTTCTTAGTAATTTGGCATCATTTGCAAATATGACTAGGAGTGTGCCTGCTTGCGTGCATGTGTCATAATAGATATGTACTAATATTAATGCTTTTCTCAGGTACCAGATGGAGTATCAGATATTGATGATCTGAAATCGAAAATTAAGTGTGAAATTTTTCAAAAGGAGAGCGGAACTTCAATTTCTCTCACTCTTGTGTGGGTCACTGATCATTTTGGTAAGTCTTTTTCTTTTTGAAAATTGTATTTAGTTTATAATTCTTTTTCCCCCCACCTATAGATAGTTTTTTCTATTTATCTTAGTTTACATAATAAATTGAAGGATCAAGTTACTATGTTTTGTTAGTTTCATAAATATAGTTAAATATTTCAAAATTTCTTAAGACGGTGCTGTAATTTACTGTTATGATAGAGCATAATTTTTTCAGTTTACATGGAATTGATAGATATAATACTTTGATAATACCTCAATGTTCATTATTTTTAAGTATTTTAAATTCTGCAAAACATTTCTCCCCTCATTGTCGATTTTCTATAGCAAAACTAAAAACTTGTTTTCAGAAGTGGTTATTATTTATTACAATGAAAATAAAGCTGTGTCAAGTTTTGTGCCATACAAGGGTGCACTTAATGTAGTCCACATCCCTTGCGTACCCTTGGAAAAACGCATCCTTGGAAGTTAATAACCTATGGGAAATTCACTAATGTAATCCGGAACTCTTAAGACTTACCCTTTTTTCGCCCAATAACCCCCAAAATACATGATATAATGAAAGAATATATACAGTACATATATACATGTGATTGAATATGATAGATAATAGAGAGAAAGAGGGCAAGAGGGGATATGATTGAGGTTTTCAAATGGGTAAAAGGAATTAATAAGGGAAACATTGATCAGGTTTTAGAATTCAGTACTCAGGATACAACACGTGGAAATGGGTACAAGCTAGAAAAACTTAGATTCAGGACAGACATAGGTAGATATTGGTTCGCTAACAGAGTCGTGAACGATTGGAATAGGCTGGGTAGACACGTAGTGATTGCTGAGTCAATAAGTAGCTTTAAAAGACGGTTGGATCAGAGTATGAATAGGGATGACAGGTGGGATGGCTAAATATTGGATTATTCCAAGGATGGGGGACAAGGAGCTGCCTCGTGTAGGTCATTAACTGGCCTTTTGCAGTCTCCTCATTTCTTATTGTGGTGTGCCGAAGGTTCTTTAAGGAAATCCAGGTTGGTGGAGACCAGTATATTTCGGAGAACTGAAGGTAACAGGTGGTAGGGAGACAGGGGTCTACACCTGTGTGTATACAGCAGTATGCCCGGCTCGTCTGACTATCCCGCGGGCAGGGATGCGCGGGGTTGCTAACTAGTCTTTATTGGAAGCAATACTTCTCTATCTATGCTGGCTAAGGATTACAGATACATCACATATCCACACCTCCCTCCCCCCTTACGCTCGTAGTACGTTCTCAAGCGGACTCTTTTCTGCGAGTCTGGGCGAACAACGTGGGGCCATGGGAGGGTCATTAGCTAAGGACCTGCTGTTCTCATTCGAGCAAGGGACCACAGGGATCTGGGGGGAGGTACCATCACTAGGAGAGGGAACAGGTCGGAGGTGCCTTCGATTCCGCCACCAGACTCTGCCACTAGGGAGGCGTACTTGGTACTCCCGGGGCCCGCTACGGCCTGTCACTACCCCGACCTTGTTCCAGTGGTGAGACGTCGGGTCCTGGATCCTCACACGCTGTCCGACACTCAACATGGGAAGGGTACGGGCGTGTTGGTCGTACTGACTGTGGACTTGGTCAGCACGATCGGCAGTCACAGTCCTCGGTCCTGGCCTGCCATTCTTGCAGGAAGGATGCGGTGTGGGCCGGGACACAGGTGCGGAGGGGCTGGCCGTACAACACTTGCGCAGGAGAACGACCGGTAGGGGTGGGGGTGTTCCGTAAATCCAGGAGGCCCCTGTCGAATTCCTCTCAGTCAATGTTCCCCGTAGGTGCTGTCTTGATAATAAGGTGCTTCGCGGCCTTGACAGCTGCCTCAGCATGGCCATTAGATTGGGGATAATGTGGCGAGGTCACCGCATGATGGACACCCCAACGTTCAGTGAAGTTCCTGAAGTCCGCGCTGGTGAAAAGTGGTCCGCCGTCGGTCCTGAGGCGGAGAGGGATACCAACTTCTCGGAAATAGCGGCAAAACATCCAAGTCACTCTGGTGAATGTGGTATCCTTGCCGCAAGGGACGATTACGGGCCAACCAGAGAGTCTGTCTGCGATTACTAAGAAGGACTTCCCCGCAACCTGGAAGAAGTCGGCGGACACGGACTCGAAGGGCCTGGTGGGGTGGTCGTCGCACTGTAGGAAGTAGTCTCATGCGGCTTCGGGTGACGTAGGGACAGGCAAGGTCATCTCGGCGCATCGGTTCACATGCGTCACTTCTAGGATGGGTCTTGGGAAGTCGGGCGAGAAGATTGCCAGTTCCTGACAATGGCCGTAGGACAGGAATGGTGTCTGGACTCCGTCGTAGACCTGTATGTTTGCAACACATGACCTGTTGCCAAGCGTCAAGGTTGCCTGGAAGCATCCCACAGCAGGAGACATTCGTGACCCGTCGGCTGTGAGCATGTTCGTAGAAGGCGGTGAAAGGAGGCTGCTTCTGGGTATGTCCAGGTGATGGGTGCCGAGGACTGTGACGTCGGCCCCTGTGTCAGGTAACATCTGTAGTCTGCTGGTCTTGTTACCAAAGCGGAGATGTACGCTGACAGGCTGTGGAGACGACGTACTGTTAGAGGCGTTGTTCACGCGACGACAAATGCCGAATTTCCTGCCTGAAGAAGGGGAAGCTCTACCAGAAGTCTGAGGGCTGTAGCGTCCCTTGTTCGTGGTGGTGGTCTTGCAACATCGCTCGAAGTGTCCTGTTTTGTTGCAAGAGCGGCACTTGGTTTCGTTGGCCGAGCATTTGGGTGTTCGACCCCAATGTCCTTTCTGTCCACAGTTGTGACAATTGTTGCTGGCTGCTGGACACTTTCCTGAACTGTGCTGACGGTGGCAAGACTGGCAGAGAGCACGAGGGGGACTGTTTGACGCCTGAGTCTGCTGTGAAGAGGCCGTCTTTTCACGTTGCTGGTTCTTTTTGTACGTAGAGACGACGCATAGCTGAATCGGGGAGGCGTGGATGGCGGAAGCTGTCGATCTAGCAGCCTCGTATGAGCGGCAGCAGGCCACAAAGTCCTGGAGAGAGGATCCTGCGGTAAGAGAGAGGATGCGCTGCACAAGTTCCTCGTCCCTCACGCCCATGAGTATAACCATCTTTAGTTGTGTCTCAGTGCAAGTAACTGGGTCGCCTGAACACAAGTCCACCTCTTCTGCCAAGCTCTTGAGTCTGACGTAGATGTCGCTGACGGTTTCTCCGTCCGCTTGTTTGCAGCAAAGCAGTTCACGGAGGCGGAGAGCCTCGTTTCTCAAGCTCTTGAAGTGAGACGAGACTGTCAAGCACCTCATCGACGGAGAGGTGCGTGTCCGGAGGGATGCCAAGGGTGTGTTCCAGGAGTCTCTGGACGTCTAAGGAGACGCACGTCCTGAGCTGGATGAACTGCTTGGCGTGGGTCATGTTAGCGAGGTCGATCATCATAGTATAGTCCTGCCACCTGCGGCGCCACTGCCAGAACACCTGGAAAGAGGCGTCTGCTTGCAGTGTTGGAGGACTAAGTACTGCGGGTTTGCTAGATGAGTTTCTCACTGGGGGCTGGGCAGGCGATGAAAGAAGATTGACGGGAGGAAGGCCAGGTGTGGTAGAGGGCGAAGAGGGGTGTGACGTTACGTTGGTCGTGTGGTGGGCTGCGTGGACGTGTTGCGACGATAACATCTGTAGTACAGCCATGAACTTGTCGTTGTCTTCACTCCTCTGTTGCTGCTGTTGCACCCACCGGGCTTCCTCTTGTGTGCGTCGGTGTTCTTCATCTCTGCGGCATCTCTCTTCGTCTTGAAGGCGCGATTCTTACATGAATCTGATGAGGTTCATAATATTGGGGTTGCTGTTCTCGGGCGTGTGCGTGAAGGTGTGTGGGACTGAGGGTGGCGAGCGGCTGAGCGTGGCTGCGTCATCCTCTTCACCGTGACCTTGGAAGGACAGCAGTGTGTGTGCGGCTGCACCCTCTTGGTCACACAACTGGTCGGGGAAGGACAGCAGTGTGTGTGCGGCTGCACCCTCTGGGTCACAAAACTCGTCGGAGAAGGACAGCAAATCTCCATTGTGTTGTGACATGCTGTAGTGCATGTTGTGAGTGCGTGTGTGCGTATGTATGTGCATGTGGCCGGGGGTGGAAATGTGGGCGGAGTCTGGAAGGGTAGCGTCAGTCACGGGGCTCACTGCTCAGTCACCTCGCAAGAAGTGATGAGGGGGGTGTACTGCACGCGCGCTCTCCCGTGGCATGTCAAGATGCACTTCCCTCCGGGGTTTAGGCACACATGGGGCACTTAACACACACGAAAGCACTGGAAAGTCACACACACTGCACTGAATAACGGAGAAGCACACACAAGCACTGCACTATGCACAACACTGTAAATCCTGGGTGGCGGGAACTTCTCTTGTTGTAGGCGGGAGCCTTTCCCAACGCTGTTACGGCGATATAGCTGGTCCCTGGAGCTGCTCACTGCGCCATGTGGTGTGCCGAAGGTTCTTTAAGGAAATCCAGGTTGGTGGAGACCAGTATATTTCGGAGAACTGAAGGTAACAGGTGGTAGGGAGACGGGTCTACGCCTGTGCGTATACAGCAGTATGCCCGGCTCGTCTGACTATCCCGCGGGCAGGGATGCGCGGGGTTGCTAACTAATCTTTATTGGGAGCAATACTTCTCTATCAATGCTGGCTAAGGATTACAGATACATCACATATCCACACTTATGTTCTTATGTTCTTATAGATAGATACTGTACTGGCGGAAACCATTACAGTATCTAGGATGGAGGAGGAGAAGGAATCCCATATCTGAGAGAGAGAGAGAGAGAGAGAGAGAGAGAGAGAGAGAGAGAGAGAGAGAGAGATGACGTCATCACAACATGGCCGCTCGACAAAAGCTGAATTTCTTTGCGTATTTCCCACGTCTTATACAGGCGAGAGAAGAATGCAAAATCAGCGTAATTGAAAAGAAAGAACTAGTACCATCGGTGAAAATCTCCCTTTGTGTCGCACCTTCCATTCACATTTATGGAAAGATAGAGGAACCCGTAACATCAAGGAAGATGGAACCTAATAAGAAGAATTCTTTGAACCCATTGGGATGATTTTTAGAAAATCCCTAGACACAGAAGTAGTTCCTAAGCTATGGAGGCAGACAAATGTAGTTCATATATTCAAGAAAGGAGATAAGGCAAAAAGTAGTAACTACCGCCCAACCAGTTTAACATCAGTGGTAGGCAAGATGTTAGAAGCTATCATAGCAAGAGCAATTAGAAAACATTTAGATGAACACAAACTCATTAGATCTAGTCAACATAGTTTTAACAAGGGGAAGTCATGCCTGACAAATTTATTAACCTATAGGAAAGTATTTGAAACCATAGATAAGGGAGACGAGTATGATATAGTTTATTTGGACTTCAGTAAAGCCTTTGACAGTGTACCCCATAGGAGACTGTTAAGCAAAGTCAAGGCTCATGGCATAGGTGGGAAGGTACTAGAATGGATTAGGGGATGGCTTACTAGTAGGGAACAGAGAGTACAGATTAATGGGAAGAAATCAGAATGGGGTAATGTCACTAGTGGGGTACCACAGGGATCAGTACTAGGACCGTTGTTATTCATAATCTATATACCGGACTATAAGACGAGATTTTTTGCCAAAATTAAGGCTTCTAAATCTAACGGTCGTCATATACACCGAGAATAAAACACAAACCTATAACTCCGTGATGAATATTCAGCGTCACTGTACCTTGGAATTAATTCTGCAGCCATACACGTGTATGCATAATATATATACAGTGGAACCTTGACTTACGAGTTTAATTCGTTCCGTGACCGAGCTCGTAACTCAATTTGCTCGTATATCAAATCAATTTTCCCCATTGAAATTAATTGAAATGCCATTAATCCGTTCCAGCCCCCAAAATACCATCCAATTTTTTGTTATGTGTTTTTAGATAAGAAAAATGTATTTATAAATAACAAATATTGTATAAAAACATAATAAAAGAGAATGTAAAGAAATAAAGTATAAATGGCTCGTGCCTTCTCGCAGGTGATACCCTCCATCACGGTATCTCCCGCAAGCTCCTCCTCCCTCACCCGTCATCAATAGCAGATTCTCCATCTTTTCATGGACAGAGGTCCGGAGCTTAGAAATTATTTTAACGCCCTTGGCTGGTGTTATAGCCTTTATCGACTCCTTCTGCTTCAATATGGTACATATCGTAGAAGTACTGCCCTCGTATTGGCTCGCCAAGTTCATTACTCGCACACCTTGCTCATGTTTTTCAATGATTTCACGCTTTATTTCGGTGGACATCAACCTTTTCTTCTTTGCACTGCTGTCCTTTCCTCTCACTTTCTTGGGGCCCATGGTTACAAACAAGAAATTTGGTAAAATAAAAGCACAGAACGCGAGCACAACAGAGATCCTTACGCGGCGAGGTAAACTCAAGCAGAGAACGAATTTTGCACGGGAAAGCTGGGCGGGCGTATGGCTGTGTTCACTAAAGGCCGGGTCACACGGACAATTTTTTGTCGACCTCGTCTCGCTGGAATATTTCGTCGACGCTGTGGTCACACGATGAAGTGCCGAGTCGGCGCCAAGACATCATTCGGCAACGCCCGAACCGGTAAATATAACCGAACTGTACCAACTGTATCAAAACAAAGGCAGAATTCCCTACGTTGAAGACAGTCAAGACACTTCAGTGCTCCAAAATTAACGGCGCCAATGACACGGATTCAGACGTAAATATTGCAGAAATTGTACTGCTGCTAGCGTTAAAAAGAAAGCAGCTGCAACAGAAGAACGCAGCCCTGACCCTGACTCGCACCTCAAATTTTGGCTCGCAATTCAAAGCAAAAAATTGACTGAGTGACGGCTCGTGTCTCAAAAAACTCATATGTTGGGGCACTCGTAAGTCAAGGTTCCACTGTACTTGCATACCCCGCCGAACCCGAGTTAACCGTGCACGAAACTCGCGTTTACATGAATAGGTAAAATATCCCATGGCTTGCCGAACACGACTTTGACTCGCAATAACACTATTTGAATTTCCCGCTGGATATTGTGCGCCATTTTAGTGGGCTCTGCTCATCCCGGCATGGGCAGCCTGGAAGGCAAGATCAAGATCAAGATCAAGACCTCCCGCACCAAGCACAGTGGACTCGCCCAGTCTCGCCTCAGTCAGTCCCGCACACGTGCGCTCTCTCTCTCTCTCTCTCTCTCTCTCTCTCTCTCTCTCTCTCTCTCTCTCTCTCTCTCTCTCTCTCTCTCTCTCTCTCTCTCTCTCTCTCTCGGGTTGTTATGTGTAGTCGTGCTGCTCTCGTGCTCCTCCTGTCCTCCAAGCGTTCGGCTCCATCTAATTTAGGGTCAAGTGAGAAGAGGAGGAAGAAAGTGTTGACCCTAGTGGAGAAGATGGATGTGATTGGTATGGTTGATAGTGGCATTTTATTCACCAGAAAATAGTAAAAAATATTTTAAACCCCCCAAAAATGATGGTCTGGGAACGTAATCTATTTTTTCCTATTGAACCTGTTATACGCCCAATACGAAATTCGTCGTGCACGATGGGCTCAGGAACATAACAGTCGTGTTCAGCGGTGGCTGACGGTATATATATATATATATATATATATATATATATATATATATATATATATATATATATATATATATATATATACCGTCAGTCCCTGCTGAACACGACTGTCATGTATATATACATATATACATATACATATATATATATATATATATATATATATATATATATATATATATATATATATATATATATATATATATATATATATATATATATATATATATATATATACACATATACACATATACACATATACACACACACACACACACACACACACACACACACACACACACAGGCGTGGGGGCTCACCCTAACTCTATGATTCTAGGACCAAAGTACATATGGAAATAGTTCGTACGCAATTGTTCGTAAGCAAATGTTCGTAAGGGATAAAGTTCGTTTGAAAAAAGTTCGTACACTAAAGTTCGTATGCAGATGTTCGTATGGTACGTATGTACCTATGTAAAATATTCATAACGACCTAACGTAACCTAACTGATCCTAACGCGACAAACATTTTTCTAACGAACATTGGCACGACGAACATTTAACCTTACGATTTTTTTTTTCCATAATGAATTTTTTCCATTACGAACTTTTGCCATGACGAACTTTATACCCTACGTACTTTAGGCAAACGAACTTTATCTTACGAATTATTGCCATACGAACTTTTTCTATACGAACTTTTGTCCGGAACCCTAACTCTATGGGTGTCGAATATTTACTGACAAAGTCACGTGCGGGCCGGTGTCGTGTTCCCAGCGGTTCGCCCGGGAACTGCACATGCTCAGAAGTGAATGTATACAAACAAAGACTTGTTGATAAACAAAGCTGTTCTGAGGAGTCCGCCGATAACATGGCTAGTGATGAGAGTGTAATATTGACCGAATTTAGGGATGAAATAATCCCACAATAGCTAACGGATTCATGTTGGTGGCGGTCCAGCTTTTGTTTGTAAACATTGGCCGGTCCGCTCTTAACAGAGGACTTTTGGGAACACAACACTGGGGCAACGGGTGCCTGGTTGCGCCAAATTACAACAATAAGTTGCCGATTCACAGAAATCGTGACACTGATAAATACCGTTAATGTTAAGCTAGCCAATCGTAGCCTTCGCAGCTAATCGCATTATAAAATTAAAGCTACGTGACAAGGTGTGAACCATTCCTTTCATTGTAGCATTCTCCAGGATACCACTGCCTGACTACCACCACTTCAGCTAGCCAGCAGCACTATCCTAGTTATGGAACCACCAACCAAAAGAAGACGATATGAAGCAAGCTTCAAATTGAAAGTGTTAGCCCTTGCCAAGGAACAAAATAAGTGTTGCTGCAAGAAATCGACAGCAGAAGTTATTGTGAGGGAGCCGCCACCCAAGCCAGTGAGGTGGTGGTAACCAGTAACGCACAGTAGTCATTATGAAAAGAAAATAATGCATATTCCAGCCATTTCTGGGCTCAGAAACACCTAGAATTGCATCATATGTGTATAGAACAAGCACAATGAACCTTACCATGAGAAAGACATGGTGAAATTACACTGTTTGTGGTAATGATGTCGTAAGTTGACGGAGCTAGCGGAGGAGCTAGCAAACTCTGAAACACCAGGAAATGAAGAGGCAGCAGTAAACCAGTGTGTGACGCACTCCATTATCCTTCGGGCAACCATGTAAGCAACAGCTCCCTACACCATTTAAGGGGATCATCTAATATAGCAATAATAGCTCAAAACCAAATTTTTTCCTCAAAAATTGGGGGTCATCTTATATAACCAGTCGCCTTCTAGTCCGGTATATATGGTAAATGCCTTAGAGACAGGAATAAACAGTAATATCAGTAAATTTGCCGATAACATAAAGATAGGAAGACCGGTAAAGAATTTAGATGATGCTAGGATGCTGCAGGATGACTTACATAGGCTGTACGAGTGGTCAGAGAAATGGTAGATGCAGTTTAATGTTAACAAGTTAGCATTATGAGCTTAGGTAAAGGTAATAGACCTGTAGACTACACATTAAATGACAATAGGTTAGGAAGATCATATAGTGTGAGGGACTTAGGAGTTCAAATAAGCAGTGACTTGCACCCCAGGGAACAGTGTATTATATCTAGAAATAGGGCCAACAAGATACTGGGATTTATTATTTTATTTTTTTATTTTGGTCCCCTTATTACAGGAAGGATTTAGGCTCCTTGGAGGCAGTCCAGAGAAGAATGACCAAGATGATTCAGCCTCTGAGAAATTTACACTAAAAAGATAGATTAAAACGTCTTAATCTCCACTCCCTAGAGAGAAGGAGGGCAAGAGGGGATATGATTGAGGTTTTCAAATGGGTAAAAGGAATTAATAAGGGAAATATTGATCAGGTTTTAGAATTTAGTAGTCAGGATAGGACACGTGAAAATGGGTACAAGCTAGAAAAACTTAGATTCAGGACAGACATAGGTAAATATTGGTCACTAACAGAGTGGTGAATGATTGGAATAGACTGAGTAGACACGTAGTAAGTGCTGAGTCAATAGGTAGCTTTAAAGGACGGTTGGATCAGAGTATGGATAATGGTGACAGGTGGGATGGCTAAATATTGGATTATTCCAAGGGTGAGGGACAAGGAGCTGTCTCGTGTAGGTCATTAACTGGCCTCTTGCAGTCTCTGCATTTCTTATGACAGGTCACGAGAAGAAGAAAAAGAGAAAGAGGAGGAGGAGGAGGAGGAGGGAGTTCTTTAAAGGAGATGGAAGGAGGGATAGAAAGACGAATGGTGGAGAGAGAGAGAGAGAGAGAGAGAGAGAGAGAGAGAGAGAGAGAGAGAGAGAGATATGACGTCATCGCAACATGGAGGACGAAGAAGAAGAAGAAGAAGAGGAGGAGGAGGAGGAGGAGGAGGAGGAAGAAGAAGAAGGACAACAACAACAACAACTCCACATATGAAGCTTTAGGATGTTGATTTCTTTAAAGGAGATGGAAGGAGGGAGAGAAAGACGAATGGTGGAGAGAGAGAGAGAGAGAGAGAGAGAGAGAGAGAGAGAGAGAGAGAGAGAGAGAGAGAGAGAGATATGACGTCATCGCAACATGGCCGCTCAACAAAAGCACAAAGTTCCGTCACCGCACCCTTTGAATACAAGTGCCACACCGGTACTGGCCACACCTTTGGAATTTCGCATCCTTGGGGGGCCGACTGTATTGGTTCTGCATAAAAATGTGTGACATTTGATTGCTTTAAAGAACCTAGATCCTGTGTGAAAAACCGTAATTAACAACTAATTTAAATGCTGCTTAGATTTTGTACTATTTACCTTTCTTTTTGCATCTCTGTTGAAGATTTACACCACAATTGTATGTTTTTTAAGATTTATTATTATTATTATTATTTTTTTTTTTTTGAGTATTAATTTTGTAAAATTCTAATTGCTTAATCAAAATTTATATTTCAATAAATTAATTTGTCAAATTGTAGGAGGTTTTACATTTTGCCATTGTGTTGCATCATGCTATTGTTTTTCTGTTATTGGCAACGCATTGTGTGGGATGCTTTTTACCTTCCTTTTCACTAAAGATTGCCGGTGATTACCTAATAACCGAGATAGTGATATACCATTACAATGAATTACTCGTGAATTGATTGTATTGTCGGTATTTTGGCTAGTGAGGCCTCGAATAAGATGAATACAATATGTAGGCTGTCGTCCGTAGTGTTAGTTGGTAGTTTAACCAGTGCAGTGCCAGCATCGTATGTATAGGTCCAAGGGTGAATCCGCGCATACTGCCAGTGCCGTATATATGCGGTCTCATTTGGGGAAATTCATATCTCGATCAAAAGGATATAAAACGTGATGAAACTTGGTGTATGCATCTGGGATTTTGTTGCCGAGCCTGGCGCACCCCTGATCACGTGACCCCATATCGGGATGAGCGGCTGGGTGACCTTTAGGATGCGTGGGTGGGCCAGTGATTTGTGATGTCGGGTTGTGTTTTGAGCCTTGCTTCAAGATGTTTCACACCCACATGAACACAGTGAAGCGTAGTGTTGTAATGATTGTATATATTGTACAATAATAATAATAGTGTAAATAGTGTGAAAAAAGTGTAAAAAGTGTACGTAGTGGACGTAATTTTTTTTTACGGACTTATGAGCTCCTCCACATGACAGTGCTTCACACGGGTATCGATGTTGTGTTGGAGTGTGTTATTAACATCACTATAACATCTAGAAGACACTCCACTATCATCTGGGGACACTCCCACACTTGCCCATGATGAGGTCATCGTTTCCCGTCTGACACGCGGCCTGTCACCCCACATCTTTAAGATGAGTTTTAATGCCTTTAAAGTGCTCGTACATCATTTTCATTATTTTTTCCCATGTTTTTAGATGGTTAGGGACCCTATAGGTAAAAAAAAAAAAGGCTGGCAATGGGGATAAGTTTACGTTGAGAATGGCTGGCACTGTGCGGGTTGATCTATGTTGATGACCAATTTGTTTACATACCATAAGTGTGGTATTATGCTGATTGAGCTGGTGGGTGTGGTCTGTAGGTTTTAAGACCAATATTTTTGTACCAAGTGTATAAGAACTCTGGTGTTGGATATGCTCTTTGATGACTTAATTGCTATCTTATCCACTGAGATATACAGTAATAAAACAGACGTGGATGTTTGATGTTGAAATTACGGAAAAATTATAAGAAATTAATCCTCGGTGCAGTATACAGAACTCCAAAACAAAGTTAAGAAAATTATATAATGTTTTATGATGAAATTGAATCCATTATGAAAACTGAAAATGCATTTGTTTGTGGAGACTTTAGTAACTCCTCTTTAAATTTGTCAACCTTAACTACCAATTGCGAAGGAACAAGATTAATCCAATTAAAAGACGAGTCCTTTTTATATCAAAACGTTCTCTGTCGCCTACTTGAGTCAATAATGTTTGTATCAAGTTCCCATTTCTTAAGTTCCTGTTCTGGTTGAGTCGATATTTTCTTGAGTGAACTTGTTCAATGTATTTATTCTTGCACAGTATTTTTGTCATATATCCTTAGATTTCTGGTGGTGGTAGAATATCCCTGAGACTAGATTAAACCCATTGGTCAACCCTCAACCTTTGGTGCTAATAGATTAAACCCATTGGTCAACCCTCAACCTTTGGTGCTAAGTAAAGGGACGCTCATAGCTGTTTCCTTGTTGATTGAAGTGGCCATTGTGACTGAGTGAAATATCCAGATTAGATCAATAATAAAGACATTTGTACTAGTAGAACATCAGTTCAGTATTGTTTAAGAATTGTGGATAAGTGTAGAAGGCTATACACCCTCCATCACGGGGGATACGTTCCAGATCCTCCTGCAATAAGTGAAAATCCGCGAAATAGAAATACCCTATTTAAATACACCTTAGGCATGTTTTTATAACTTATGGTACTTTTAAAAGCATTTTAAGGTCTTTAAACATACTTTTAAAACAATAGAAACACACAAAAGATATTGGGAAAAAGCAAGAGCAATGGATAACCCAAAAATATTGTACAAATAGTATAAAAAATCCAACTACTATTTTTCTAAATATTTCGGTAAATAGCATCCTCCAGACATCCTTACCAATTTTATCGTGTAGATCTTTTATCTTCCTGAGTATTTATATAGTTGAAATAGGTAAGCAAATTAAGAAATAAACTTAATATTAAAATGTAAATGATTAGGGGATCCAGCCCCCGGTTAGGAAGTTAGGTTAGGTTTGATTTATATATGGTTTGGTCATTTTGCCATGAAACAGTTATCATATTAATTCAAAACACATCGAAATCTATCAGAATAATATAGTATTGTCTTGAAAATAAGAGGATACTGTTTTCCGAAATTTTATCCTTTTCTCTCCCATGTTGACTGATGAGTTCACGTCGCCATTCAAATTTTTCTAAAAAAAATTTCATATTATTTTACCCCTACAACATGTTGCTGTATTGTTAAATTATTTTTCACATATATTTTAGGGAATAATATAACTATTTGGGGATAAGAATTTGAGTTATTTACTATAAAAAAATATTGCTTTGTTAAGCTCCGTTGGGGAGGTTCCCCAGCTCCCAAGCCTGCGTTACCAAAGATTCCAATTTCGGATATAGATACAAATAAACAACACCGCGAAAGACGACTATGAAATCGGATTTGTTGATGGTGGTAGAGATCACTGCTCACTGCTCGACTATGAAATCAGCCCCTAGAACACAATAGCCAATCAGCGTCCGAGAAAACAGTACGGATGCTCTGATTGGCTGAATCAATACATACGACTATTCTATTGTGACGCGCGAGATTTAAACTCATAAAAATGCTGTGGAATGCCGCGAAATGGCGAAAATATACGCGAAATCAAAATTAATAGGTCCTATAGAAATACCGGGACCGCGAAAACTGAACCGCAATATAATGGGGGATTAGTGTGTCTAGTTATTGATATTGAATGAGAAACTGAGTTTTAATTCCATTCAAAAGTTGTAAGTGATCGACTATTTTCCCATTTTTTAAGATTTAGAGATGTACATTAAGTTTAGAATTATGTAATCTTGAGCCTTACTGAAAATAGTGAACGTTTAGTCTTTTTTAATTTATTTCTTCATTTGTTTATAGATTTTTATACATTGCGAGGCTAAAATAGTTATTTTATTTCAATACATTCTACAATGTAACTACAATGTACTTGAATAACATACATTGAGTAAGGTAAGGTCTTGATTATATCCCATGTAGCTATTATAAAACTTCATGTCTTTTCAGAAATAAAATTTGGTTTTCCAAAAAAGACAGCATTCTCCTTAGGCGTGTACCTCTTGGAGCAGCATATTTGTGGCAGCCCAGCAGTTGTTAACCCCGAGGATGACACAATGCTAACAGATTACTCAGTGAGTATTGCTTTACTTAATTGGATAATCTCATAAATTTTTCCCTATGCTTGAGTTTATATATATATATATATATATATATATATATATATATATATATATATATATATATATATATATATATATATATATATATATACATATATATATGTATATATATATACATTAGATTGGTGATCATCAAACGTATCAGTATATTGATAATGTTTACCTGTAATCTGTCTTTGATGAGATATAAACTGGAAATTTCAGATTCTTTTTGTTTTCCGAAGAAGTCAGACTTTATTTTAGGCCAGTTTAACATCCAATAATCCTGTGTGCATGTATTTATCCCTGTGACATACAGAAAAAGAGCTATGCTTATACTGTCGCATCTCCGTACCTACTATTATTCAGCTTGGCGTTAAATTACCTTATATTCCTCGCATGAACCACTTCCGCCTGCTAAGTACTGTCGACCCTCGATTTAACGGACTCAGGCTGCTAGCGGACAATCGACCCAGATCCGGACTAAAGTCCGTTAGTGTAAAAGAAAATCCGGTAAGTGGCAGTTGCGTCGGTAACATAATCCATTAAAATCTATGGTGAAACACCCAACTTTTGGGTAATGAAATATAAAAACCTTTTATAACCAAACCTAACCTAATCTAACCATAACCTAACCTAACAACCTAACATAACATAACTTGAATGTTTTTGCCAGGAAACAATGGTGAGCACTGTCTGAAACCTTCACAGATGTGTTGAGTACACTATGTATAATATGTATGACTTCAAATTTATATCGATATCGTCCGAGCAGTAGGTATGCAGATTTACCCAAATACTTTTTGGCTTACCTTAACCTAAGTTGTATGTACAGTATTTACAGTTGCACTCAATGGTTATTCTGAGTCAAAGGGAAGCATCTGGGTATAGCCATTAATCATTATGCTCCGGCCACAATCAGTGTTGAAATCCCCATGGCATCTAATAAGTGTGCATAGCTAGGTTAGGTTAGATAAAGTTAGCCTACAAATTTTTAGGCACAGACTATTTATTTCTGGGCAAAATATGATGCTTTTTCATTTCGAGAAACCTAATCCTAACCCACACCCAAACCCTAACCCTAACCTAACCTCACCCCAACCCAACCCAACCTATCCTAACATTGCGGGGCTGTAACCAGATACTGGTCCTACCTATTGAGGCGGTGGGTTTACAAAAATTAAAAAAATTTTTAAACAGTTTCCAGTTGATATATATTGCATGATATTCTGCAACCTTAATTCTATCTGACATGGAAGATGCTACACACACTTATTAGACTCCATGGTGGTTTCAACACTGATGCCTTATAGAAGGAGGAGGGAAGCGGAGCCTAGCTGATTGTGCATCAGCTGATTGTGGGCAGAGCATAAAGATTAATGGCTGCACCCAGACGCTTCCCTTTGACTCGGAGTAACCATTAAGTGCAACTCTAAATACTGTACATACAACTTAGGTTAAGGTAAGCCAAAAAGTATTTGGGTAAATCTGCATAACTACTGCTCGGATGATATCGATATAAATATGAAGTCGTACATAGGGTGATGTGGGGGTGTACCGACCTAGGGGATGTAGCGAACAGGTGTCATAATATCGCCCCCTAATAATAAAATAGTTAGCCCTATAATTTAAAATAAGAAAATGGAAAGTCTCAAGATAGCGGCAGAGTTTTGTTTAAAGTGCCTGGCGTCAGACCGTCAGGTGAGTATTTTTTATTTTTTCGATTCTTGATGTCATATTTCGCGTTTCTAATATAGTGTTTCCTGACCGCGAAAGTGTGCTGATTCTGGTGGTATATAACTTATTAGTGACAACTATGTATCTACCATGATATCTGCTGAAAAATTATGCAGTCCAGCCATTTCTTGGTTCCTCATAGCTGATTACGTTTCGTAAGCACATTGGGGATATATCGAACGGGGGTACTGTCATACCCCGCCGAAGACGAGTTCACCGTGCACGAAACTAGCGTTTACACGAATAGGTAATATATCCCATGGCTTGCCGATTTGCTTTGATTCGCGATAACACGATTTGAATTTCCCGCCGGATGTTATGCGCCATTTTGGTGGGCTCTGCTTATCCCCGCATGGGCAGCCTTGATTCAAGATCCAGATCAAGATCAAGACCTCCCCAACTAAGCACAGTGGACTTGCCCAGTCTCGCCTCAGTCAGTCCCGCACACATGTTCTCCCTCTCTCTCTCTCTCTCTCTCTCTCTCTCTCTCTCTCTCTCTCTCTCTCTCTCTCTCTCTCTCTCTCTCTCTCTCCCCCCCCCCCCTCCCTCCCTCCCTCCCTCCCTCCCTCCCTCCCTCCCTCCCTCCCTCCCTCCCTCCCTCCCTCTCTCTCCCTCTCTCCCTCTCTCCCTCTCTCCCTCTCTCTCTCTCTCTCTCTCTCTCTCTCTCTCTCTCTCTCTCTCTCTCTCTCTCTCTTTCTCTCGTGTTGTTGTGTGTAGTCGTGCTGCTCTCGTGTTCTCCAAACGTTCAGCTCCATCTACTCCAGGGTCTAGTGAGAAGAAAAGGAGGAAAGTGTTGACCCTAGCAGAGAAGATGGATGTGATTGGCATGTTTGATAGTGGCCAAGGATGGACAGCAACTGGTAAGAAGTTTGGGTTAGTTTTTGTAATAAAAGTTGTTTACTTCATTTTATTCACCAAAAAATAGTACAACATTTTTAAACCCCCCAAAAATGAGGGTCTGGGAACGTAACCTATTTTTTCCTATTGAACCTGTTATTCGCCCAACACGAAATTTGTCTTGCACGATGAGCTCAGGAACGTAACAGTCGTGTTCGGCGGGGGTTGACTATATCGAATGGGGGTATATCTATAGTAGGCTACAGTATCCTACTAGTATATAGGTTAGTATACAATTTCATAAACCTTAGTTTTGTAACCATTTCCAGTTAGAAATTAATATCTCAGACTAAAACTATTTAGTTTGACAGTACAAACTATGTTGGAAATATATTTGGACACATTTAAGTGGTATACATCAATATAATTATCAGGCATTAGATTAAAAAGGTTCTTAGTTCATTTGCTTTCAATATTTCGTTTGAGGATAACATTTAACAATTTTCTGATTAATTTTATTAGTAAAAATGGTAGTGTTCGGAACACTCCTTATAGTGGGGGTGATCTGAAAAGTCGTACCCCTTTGAAAAAACCATAATTGTTAACCGTGTATATTCCTCACAGTTTTGAAAAAAAAATCACCAAGATAGCCCTGTACCAGAGGTATATTTTCCTACCAACGTTTTTCTGATTTTTAATTAATATTTTTCCCTTAGTAGTTTGGATTACCCCCACCTCACCCTACTATACATAGTATACGCAACACGTGAAGATTTCAGGCGGTGCTCACGATTATTTATCTGGGAAAACATCTTTCAAATTATGTTAGGTTAATTATGTTATGTTAGTTTATGGTTAGATTACATTAGATTATGGTTAGATTAGGTTCGGTTCTGTTAGGTTCGGCTATATAAGGTTTTTATATTTTAATGTCCAAAAGTTATGCGTTTCACCCTAGATTTTTTCTGGATTGCCATTTTATGGCCTTTAACTAAGCAACAGATTTTTTACACTGACGGACAGGGCTCCCTCCGCATTAGTCCATTAGGTCGAGAGTCGACAGTAGTTTCAGATTTTTATGCTTATGTTTGGAAAGTCATAATTTTGGTGTCTATCAATTGAGTACAGTATATCTCGACAGATCAGTTGAACCCCAAATTTCAGCTGATTTGCATTGTTTAAGCTCATATCGGTGGTATAATATGACCTCAAATTATCTAACCATCTGCGGTGAAGTTAAGCTGAATGCTTAATCATAAATATTCAGCATTCATGAATTAAAGGGTAATTAACCTACAGTAATTCCAGCCCTGATGATAATTGAATTTAGTGCTTTATAGTTTTCTTTTTGCATTTCCTGTTGAAGATTTACACTGTAGCGGAGCACAAACAGCAC